>BCLH01003651.1:8839-19354 GCA_001602315.1 Zoysia pacifica
TATAGGTTTAGGGTTTATTTATCACTTAAGTATCTAAATTAATGTTTACGTACTCGGTTTAAGTATTTATTAGCCGTTTTACCTAATACTTTTTTCATTTAGATGTTATTGCTCCGCCGTGATTTTGACACCAAATACACTTAGTTCTGTTGAAATCTTCAAACAAAATACATGAAACATTTAATTTTGAATGGTAAAATACTTGATAAAGGATACTCCCTCCGTCCCCAATTACTTGTCATTCTAGAGTACACAAGTTTTTCTTTTTTACTTGTTATTCTCACTTCTCAATACCTTTCTCTATTTCTAATATATCTTTAATCCATGTGTCCAACCTAAAACGACATGTAAAAGGGGAGGGAGGGAGTAGAACTTTTGGTCTGCATATTTAGTGTTTTTTTAATATTTATCTATCTCTCTTACGAGTCTGAGCTTACGATGCATTTACAAGTTAGACTTTTTTTTAGATCTCATGTTTTTTAGAATATTTTTTAGACCTAGTAAACTAGCTAAGTTTGATAGTATGGGGTGGTTCTTCGGTCAACCCGGATGGAAATGATAAGTGCTTTATAGTTTGCTCAATTTTTCTTCTCTTCTACCTTTTAGTGACTGATATTGCTATCATATTTGCTGTTGTTTTCGTTCGTACAGCTACAATTTTTTTTTTGGCATATCCTTCATAAAATCCTAGATACCTGAATATGTTTACATATGTCAATATCAAGATTTCAGCGTGGCAAATGTCTCCCTGACTGCATTCTAGAGTAGCATGTTTGCGTCAATAATTAAGGTAGACAATCTTGAGTTCAACTTGTCAAATACATCATAGGCATTCCCAATACTCGAGTTTTCTCTTATTAAACATTTTTACCAAACTTTTTTTTTTGCTTTTTTTCACGTACCACATTAAACACAAGAAAATAGACATCAGAGCTTTGAAGAAGTGGTCAAGGCAAATCTTGAGTGGTGTTCACTACCCCCGCAGCCATGATCCACCTCCAGAGAGATTTAAAATGTGACAACATATTTGTGAAGGAAACCACGGCGAGGTGAAGACTGGAGACCTCGGATTAGCAACGATACAAGATCATGCACGTTCAACCCATAGTATCATCGGTAATAAGCTGGAAGCGCTTGTGTAAATCACCGAGCAAGTATTTTGACAGTGGTCTATGTTATTTTGAGGTTTTTGAAGGCAATAGGAGGTTTCTGCTCTCCAAATGGAAACTGAAAATACCATGTTGCTGCTGTATACCTAAATTGTTCACAAGTAGTGTGATATCTCAGCCCAGTTGAAAATGGCCAGATAGGCCGGGTATGCTACTGTTAGTCTAGAAAGAGCAGACACAGCTTAAATAGCAGGACACTAGGAATGAAGTATTACTCTAGCCAGATCCTTCTACACGAAGTGAAGATGAAAATGTAAGTGAGCTGCACGATGTGCAAGGGACTCAAGCTATATTTAGAACCTGGCTGTTACAAGTAGTGCCTTTGTTTTCTATGTTTTTTTTTGGGTACTTATGACTTGTTCATTATATACATCAGTGTTTGAGCTGTTGCAAACCTACAATGACAGATTTAACGTTCATTTAACTGTAAGTGTGCCACGAAGACAGGCTGAGGTTGTGGAACTCTGCACTCCAACTCAAGCAGATCAGGAGTTAGCAGTGGATGATAAACTACTGTTTGTAACACATGCTCCAGCCGCATCTCTCACATGCGTGCCCCAGTTTTCGATGACATTTATATTTGTTTCTTCACTTCTTTTAAGTGACGCGTCTGAATGGAGTCGAGCGCATCGATGTGACCCATGTGTCCATACTCTTGCCCCACATCTGATTAATTAATCTTTCTTAGATCGTGTTTGTCGGCGTTTTGATCACCGGCATAGTAAATATACGTTTGTGGGGAGGTGTGCATTCAGATTCGATGTGGTCTAGTCTAAGGAAGACTAAGAAGATTTTTTACCTGGTTCGGGCCACCTCGAGCGGTGTAATACCCTACATCCAGAGGCGGATTATCTCGATGATAATATTACAAAGGCGGGATCCTTTCTTCGCGAGAGGATCCAAAATGTGGACGAGTGGGGTGCTTGATGGAGCTCGTGGTTTTGTCTTTCGTATGTTTGTGACTGTTGCTACTCCGTGGTGATGTAGGGTTGCTTGTGTTCGTGTTCGTGCCCTTGTTCGGTGTCTCTATCGCTCCCTGAGCCTCCCTTTATATAGGAGGGGACCCTGGGTTACAAGTGGTGGGTCCTACACGATCATGCCGTCTCGTCGACAGGTGGGCCCTTCCGTCGTTGTCGCCATCATTTCGCTTCATTCAGGCGTGGTTGTGATCCGTCGCGTCGTGCGCAGCGGCGGGTACTGTGATGCTCGTCCGGCGCTACTGTGCCGGCTACAGTGCCGTCACTTCTTATCCAGCAGCCGTCGCAGCTTTCCGCTGGAGTGTCGCCGCGGTGAATCTCGTCTCGTTCTGTCAGGACGGATGGCAGTTGGCCATCAGAGTAAATATACCATGATGCGATACCTCCCCCCAGAGGTCACTTCTCAGGGGTCGGTCTTCGAAGGCCGGGGTCTTCTCGTGACCGTCGTAGATCGTCGTTGAAGGGTTGGAACCCGTGATCGCCCGACCCCCGACCTTGTGCGTTCGAGCGCGATCTGTTAAGTAACCGGGGTACGTGATGCGGACAGTGTTAACCAATTCACACTCCATATTAGCAAACGAACCTATGTGTAGCAATGTAATCAGTCGAGTCACATCCTCGATGGAAGGTATCTTTGAGGGAATATCCTTGTCTGTTAGATTGTTTTGTGGGAAATTAAATAATCGCTCCAACAAACAAACGGTGCCTTGGTTTTTGATGAAAAGAGGGAACATTTTAACTGCTTATGATTGCAAGGCTAGCTGTATTTCATTTTTTATATGTTTGTGTATCTTCCATATAATTGTGACAATCTTGTTTAAACCTATGTACTGTTATGCAGTTTGCTGACAGGGCCGTGCTTTCCTGACTCTCTGCATAAAACTTCTTGGATCCCTTTCTTGATCATTTCCATGTTTCGGAATACATAATTGACAGTACAGCTATGGTGCAGAAAGGTAAACAACATGGTAGTAAGAACAAAAAGCAAAGCTTTGAACACTTAGATTGTTCTCGGTTTCTGGATGCTATGGAAACATCGAAATACATGCATCTGTCCGCAATTCGAACTTTACTTTTAATGCAGTAGGAAGTTAATTAGACTTGAAGTCTTGGTCTTCCATGGTTTAGATTAGTTTGATGGCGATCTTGTATCCTTTCGCCGGCCACTGCGCATGCCTCTGTGCAAAACGCTACCTCCTGTGATTCCCTTTGAAATACTACTACAGCTGGCAAGTACTCCACTCCCTAGTACTTCTACAGTACAGTGTGTTTTGACTAGCTCGTCGTCCGAAGTCCGAAGATTAGTGAGTTTTCAGATGCCCGGCGCTCGAAAACTGAGTTGACCAGATCTTCGAACGTTTGCTGCACGAAAACTCTACCGTTGTGTGCTGAATTATACACGAAAATATTGTTTTCATTTTGTTGTCTTCGAGACTTCGAATAAGTATTAGTTCTGTTATTTCACTATCGAAACCGAAGATATCAACATCAACCATTGCGTATGCAGTGCACCGGGCCTCATAGTAACCATTTTGCCAGGATCCCGTGCGGAGGCGTCCGTCCAGTCGAGGAGATACGACGCTGAGCCGTAGCGCCATGACAGGAGGCAGTCCACGCCATGGCTAGCAGCTACAGCTGCTCTGTCCGGTGTTGCTCTCAGAACCAGACAGAAGTCACGATGCAAGAACTCAGCTGCGTCATGGAGAGCACATGCTCTCACGTGCTCGGTTCCATCCGTGTCTGGTGCTTAAGTCACGATGCAAGGGCTGGGCTGCTTGGGCATCGGAATCCCAAGAAAATTCATTGGTTTTAGAGTGACAGATCAAGCTGCACAGGAAGAGTTATTTTAGGCGACTAGACGTTTGAGCCAACATCATTGTATATTACATAGGATCAAACAAACACATCCACTTGGCTCCAACAAATTCAACGTCCGCATCTGTTACCATTTCCCCCAAAGCAGTTGCTCACAGAATCGTCTCCTCCACCCTTCTCCACACTGTGTTCCCCTGTGTGCTGAGCCTGTGTTCTGAGCTCTCTGGGCGTTCCAATGGCGGAGATACTGGCCACTATGGTGGTCGGGCCACTGCTGTCCATAGTGAAGGACAAGGCCTCCAGCGTCCTCCTCGACCAGTACAAGGTGATGGAGGGCATGGAGGAGCAGCGCAAGGTCCTCAAGCGCAAGTTGTTGGCTATCCTCGATGTCATCGCAGATGCTGAGGTGCAAGCAGCAAAACATCGGGAAGGTGCAAAAGCTTGGCTTGAGGAAGTCCGGACGGTTGCATACAGGGCGAATGATGTCTTCGACGAGTTCAAGTACGAGGCACTTCGCCGCAAAGCCAAGAAGGAGGGGCACTACCGCAAGTTCGGCATGGATGTAATCAAGCTCTTCCCTTCTTACAACCGTATTGTGTTCCCTTACAGGATGGGGAACAAGCTCCGGTTCATTCTCCGAGACATGGAAGTTCTCATCGCCGAGATGAATGCATTCGGGTTCAAATTCCAAGAGCAACAGCGACCTTCCATGAAGTGGAGGCAGACAAATTGTGAAATTGTTGACCCTATGAAGATTGCCAGTGAATCACGAGCTCAAGACAAGAAGAAAGTGGTTGATACTTTACTTGGTCATGAAAACAGTGAGGATCTCACAGTTCTTCCCATCTTTGGAATGGGGGGTCTAGGCAAGACCACCTTAGCGCAGCTTGTTTGCAATGACTCTGAGATTCAGAAACACTTTGAGTTGGTACCCTGGGTGTGTGTCTCCGACAACTTTGATGTGGATTTCCTGGCAAAAAGGATAGTTGAAGAAGCTCAGAGTTCTAAAAAAGATGAAAAAGAAGCTCACAGTTCTAAAAAAGATGAAAAATCACCATTGGACAGCCTTCGAGAAGTGGTGAGCGGGAAAAGGTATCTGCTTGTATTGGATGATGTCTGGAACCGTAATGCCAGTCAGTGGGAAAAGCTCAAGTCCAACCTTCTACATGGAACTATGGGTAGCTGTGTTCTGACAACAACTCGTGATAAAGCAGTTTGTCAGCTCATGGGTACAACTAAAACCTACGAGCTTAAGCTCTTGGATCAAAGCATCATTGCACAAATCATCGAGGCAAAAGCATTCAGTTCAAAAGGTGTATATCCTATCAAAAAATGGAATAAAATAATTGATGGTTTGGCGAAGAGATGCGCTGGCTCTCCTTTAGCTGCTACAGCATTGGGATCTTTGTTGCATACCAAGCCAAGCTTAGAAGAATGGGAGGAAGTATTAAGAAGGACCACCATTTGTGATGAGGAGACTGGGATTTTACCAATACTTAAGCTGAGCTATAATGATTTGTCGCCACAAATGAGGCAATGCTTTTCTTTTTGTGCTATGTTTCCCAAGGATTATGAGATTGAGAGGGACATGCTGATACAATTATGGATGGCAAATGGTTTTATCCTGAAGGAAAGAAGAGGTAATGAAATTTTTAATGAGCTGCTGTCCAGGTCATTTTTTCTAGATAAGAAGGAAATCCCATTTAAGTCAGATTACAGAGATGCAAGTTCAAAATACAAATATTGTTCTAGAATTACTTGTAAGATACATGATCTGATGCATGATGTTGCACAGTCTGCTATGGGAAATGAATGTGCTACAGTCACAGAACCAAGTGAAAGGGAGGACTTTCCATATTCCACTCGCCATTTATTTGTGCCATCTAATTTTCAGCAAACTATTTTGAATGGCTTTCTAGAGAAAAGTTCCCAAACTCTGCAAACACTTTTGTATATTACCAGACATGAAGAGTTGCATAATTTGTCAAAATACAAATCCATGAGAGCATTGAGAAGCCGAGAACATTCATCTCTGAAGCCAGAGTATCTGTGTCATCTGAGATATCTTGATATATCATACAGTGATATTGAGGCACTTCCTGAAGACATAAGCATCCTATATCATCTACAAACATTGAATCTTTCTTATTGTAGAAGACTTGCTCAACTTCCAAAGGAAATGAAGTACATGACATCCCTCCGTCACCTTTACACTCATGGCTGTCCAAAGTTAAAGATGATGCCTGCAGAACTCGGATGCCTCACTTCTCTACAGACACTATCATGCTTTGTCGCAGGTGCTACTGATTCTAGTTGCAGCAATCTGGGGGAGTTGGGAACATTGGATATTGGTGGCTACCTACATGTGCAAAAGCTAGAAAATGTGACAGAAGCAGATGCACAAGCAGCAAATCTTGAAAGTAAGAAAAGGCTGACCGAATTGGAGTTTTCATGGACAAATCCTGAAAGGGAGCCACAACATCATCACGAATTGAGACATGAATTGAGATTCTCGGCAGAGGAATGTTGCTCCCTGTGGCGTGGGCCTCGCCCGCGCGACAGCCCACTCGCAGTGACGATGGCCTCGGCGGTCGACCGTCGAGGATCCCGATCCCATCATCACAAGGTTTTAGAGGGTCTTAAGCCCCATGATGGGATTAAGGTTCTAAGGATACACCACTATGGTGGAAGCACTTGCCCAGCATGGATGAATAATTTGCAGCACGTGGTGGAGCTTGATTTTAATCACTGCCACGAAATCAACATGCTTCCTCCACTGTGGCAGTTACCAGCTCTACAAATTTTATGCATGAGCGAAATGAAAAATCTGAAGTGCCTATGGGGTAGTGGTGATCCTCCCTTCACATTTAAGAAACTGAAGCTGCTTGACTTGAATAAGATGCCAAATTTGGAGGGATGGTGGGACATAAGTGAGGTCCAGGGACAAGACGACCCCATATTTCCTGAGGTTGAGAAGTTGTCAATCAAGCATTGCAAAATGTTGAGTTCACTACCAGGAGGGTCATGTTGGGTGGTTAATACTGCATGGCGATCAGAATTTCCAAAATTGAAGGAACTAATATTATTGTGTCTTCCAGCCTTTTACAGATGGGAGGTGATGGAGGGAACTCTAGGAGAGCAGATGATGACATTTTCTTGTCTGGAAAAGCTAAATATTGAGAGGTGCCCAAAGTTGACAACTCTGCCTGAAGCACCAAAGCTGAATGAATTAAGCATAATTAGATGCAGCCAACAAATATGGGTACATGCAGCAAGATATATTACATCATTGTCCATATTGAGTCTGCAGATCGATGAGGGAGAAGAAACACTGCCAGCAGATCAAAGTTTTATTAAGCTGGTGGATGACAAGGAGAAATCCTCTCTAAAAAGCCTAGATTTAAATAGTTGCAACTTTTTGTTGCCACCATTAACTGCACCGGCGCTATGGAACTGTTTTGTGCATCTTGAAAGCTTGAAAATTGGGCAGTGCGATGTCCTTGACCACTGGCTAGAAAATGTGTTCCGCTGCTTGGTGTCATTGAAGAGACTAGTGCTTTCGAAGTGCAAGAATCTAACAGGACGCACTCAACAAGAAGAAGCTTCTTCTGAGCAATCTACTACTACTAGTAGTACTGTATTCCCACCACGTCTAGAGCATCTGTGGCTATTTTGTTGTGAGTCCTTGGAAGAGGTCCCCAGCCTGCCAACATCTCTGAGCGTATTAGAAATTCGAAATTGTGATAAGCTTGAGTCCATCATTGTCCGCAAGCTGCAGGATACAAGGCTGAGGGGTGTCAGAGATGGTGTTGAAATAAGACAGGAAAAGTCAGCACCGCTTCGTCAAGGGTCATGTAGCCTTTCTCCTTCCGTGACCCTGGAGTCGTTGCGGATCACAGAGTGCGAAAACCTCCAGTCGCTATCAGTACAACTGGATTGCACTGAATTAAGTATTATGTTTTGCCATAAGTTGAAATCACTGGAAATCAGAAGGCAGGAAAAGTCAGCACCACATCAAGGGTCGTGCAGCGAGGCCACGGATGTACCACATCTGTCGTCATCCAGCCTTTCTCCCTCCAGACCGCTGCAGCACCTCCCAATTTTAAAGGTGTTTCCTCCTTACCGGACGTGCCTCAAGTATACTCCTCTCTTAGAAGTCTAGAAATCGACTCATGTCCACTTTTAAAGGTGTTTCCTCCTTTTTTAATGCAACGACGGCTGAGTAATAAGAACGAGGAAACACGTCTGGATGAAGACCACCTTCCGTCCCTGGAAGAGCTCATGCTCGTCAAGTGCAACCTGGACTCTATAACAGACATGCCTCAAGTATACTCCTCTCTTACATATCTTAGAATTGAATCCTGTCCTCATTTAAAGGTGCTTCCTCC
Source organism: Zoysia pacifica (assembly GCA_001602315.1). Taxonomy (NCBI): domain Eukaryota; kingdom Viridiplantae; phylum Streptophyta; class Magnoliopsida; order Poales; family Poaceae; genus Zoysia; species Zoysia pacifica. The sequence goes on from BCLH01003651.1 coordinate 17,189, forward strand.
GTGCTTAAAGCAACGGCTGAATGACATCAAGGATAAAGATCTGGATGCCCGTTACACAGGTAACCTCCTCCTGTTTCTTTTCCGTTTTATTAACAAATTAAATGGCTAGGAGCTCAGTTGGTGTCCCCTAAAATAATTCTCAAGGCATTCCATTAGTTACAACATGTGTTTCGGTTAATGCGGCTCGGTGATGAAAAAAAATTGACTAGTGTAAATAAGTATATAACCTCTGCTCGAATATTGATTATATACATTATTACACAAAACTGGATCAGATATTTCGTATAGTAGTGTCAGTGTCACCAATTCCCTGTTTTGAAATTTGTAATTACATGTATTTGTCTTTAATATTTTGCAAGTTAACCGACAAGCTTAGGCAGCAATAGTGAAATTTTTATTTCTATAAGAGCCATCGTGCTTGTAAATTCCTTTTGGCAGCAAATTTTTTCACTGCCCCATTAATTTTCTGGCTCCCCAAGCTCATGTATACATAGTTCAATTCTTGTCATACACACCTTAATTAAACGAAACTTTTCTGTGATGTGGGCTATTTTTCTTGTATTATTTCTTATGGCTTTCCGATTATTAACGTTAATATATCTCAACATCATTCGTAATCAGGGCCCAAGCTATCAAAACCATCAACATGGAAATACGCTGTAAGTGGCCACTGCTGAGCTGGAAATAGCAGATTGAAAGACCTGATGGAGTCCATCCCCAAGGTTTGTGTCAGATTCCACAATATGATGATGTAGGATCATTAGTTGAACTAAAAAAAATGAGGATTACTGTGACTCATGCACGGGAAGCTCTGTTACCTGATCCACGCTGAAACCGATCACTAGGATAATTCTCTGATTGAATGTTTTGGTTGCAGGAGTTGACAAAAGGAAGAAGCTTAAGGCCTCGAGTCTCAACAGAAGAATAGTACCGGACTGCAAACTGACGAGAAAGCCAGATAGAGCTTCCTGTTTGACCATGTTTTGCTCCAGCATGAGTGGAACATTTGTTACGATTGAGGAAGATACTCCTAATAAATCGATTGACTTCCCAACTTATTATTATTGTTACAAGCTGTTATAATTAGCTAGTACATGATAGGCTCATAAATATTGAAGTGTCTTCTTGTTATGTGATACCAGTGGTGTTTTGGTGGTCCTGCAACTCTTTTATTTTTACAATCTTTTTTAGGGTTCTTAACTTACGGCCTGTATATATCTAGTTGTGCTAGCACTGTACCATTTATTGATAGTCTGTCTCCAAGCATAATCTCTGAATTCCCATCTGTTTTGCGAGGAGCAATCCATCTGTTCACCTGTAAATTGCAGAGTGATTCTGCAGTTCAGCTGTGCAGTACCAATCAACTCTAATTTAGGCATTTTTTTATCTCTTCCATATCCAAACGATGGTACCAAAGAGTTGTGTTATGAGACCTGCGGGCGGCATACTTGCTCCAGGTGAAAGCATCATAGCAACAGATAATACAGAGTGAAACTTGAGTATCACTGAACTCTTTGCTTTTTTTTTTTTTGTCTTGAAAACAGGTTTTCTCTGCTCCCAATTTTTTTTATGAACTCCCAAGTGACAGCCATAGAATCCTCACTTATGGATTTAATTGCATGTAACGTTCTATTATACCATCAGGAAAACTTTTTATTTGTTACAAGCATGCAGACTGAATATTGACCACTCATGATTAATGAATAATAATGCTATAAAAGATATAGCAGGGTTTATGATTTATGAATACATCATTAAGAGTATGATCGAATGCTTTATGTGGGTGGTATGGAATGCACAGAGTGGAGATATAAATGGGTCATGTAAACTAACACGTTCTCATATGTGCTTCACGTTTCAGGTTTCGTTTGGTGGCACTGCATTTTTTCCTAGTTGCTTAGTCCACACCAATGAGCTCTTGGTGCAATCTCCACTATAGCACATTTTTTTTCTTCAAATTTTCAGTCCATGTAAACCTATCAATGCCTATGTTCGAGCATTGCATTTTGTCTTAGATGCTTCTATGTGAGGGATACTTCTACGTGAGGGATACTATGGCTGTATACAACTGACATTTTCTGCTGCCTAGACCACACAGAAGATAGTCAATGCAAGTAAAGGGCATGTTTATCTCCTGGTTCGTTCCTGATACAACTGAACGCATAG
>BCLH01003652.1:0-26059 GCA_001602315.1 Zoysia pacifica
TTTTCTGGAGATGATATCTTAGGGGCCGTCGCGTATACTTTCGGCGCAACAATCTCTTTCTGACCTTGAGATGTTGGAAGAACAAATGCCCAGAGCAGTGGACCGGGATTCGGCGTAGAAATATTTGTGTGCGCATAAGCAAAGGTGGTCTTTAGATTACTTTGACAAAGATGGGTTGTAACTTGCATCCAACATCCATCCTATCTCTAGAACTACGTACTATGTTCACCGCAAATGAAAATCTTATCAGACATAAAAATTAGTGTTTTGCCTCTATTTTTCCTTGATGAAATGCTATTAAGGCCTCTTTGGTACAGATTATGGAGCTAATTATGAAGCTAATTATGCATAATCACTTAAAATCACTTATACTCGAAAATCAGCTAAAATCTAGTGGGAAAAATGAACTAGGGGGAGAAGCGGGACATTTGCCGCTTTTCACGGCTCACCTGTACCTTTGTAAAACGAAATGACTATACTACCTTTGATTTAATACAGCCATTTATTATAAAAAGACACTATAATCTGAGTAAAATCTAGTTTTTTAAACAGTTGCAAAAGGGATTTAGATTATTTTAAAAAGCTGCTCAACCTCGTAATTTAAAGCTAGTCAATTTTTTATAATCTAAAATTGACTTTGCTGTCATTTTACGTCTAAGATGACACAGCAAGATGAGAGTCCTCTGCAGTTAAGCATTGTGCATTAATAATCACTGACGTGTAGATCAGTCTCATATGTCAGTGACAGGCTAATGCAGAGTACCTCGACACCCATTCTTCCTTCGGCAAGCAGAAAATAAAAAATCTTGCGAGCCACAGGACTGAGACAGCAATGATCAAGACAAGAAATCGCCCTCCTTGAAAAAAGGAATGACAGAGAAATAGCACTTTCCGAATGGTCAAAAACCGGCACGTCTCGGCAGAAAATCCCTCGCCGCCGCCGCTTTGTAGGTTCCCTGCGCGTCCAGCCGTCCACACGTCTTCTTCCCCGGCTTCCACGCTCCGCTGCTCATTCGTCCATTTCTCTCCCCCGCCCGATACCAGCCTGACCCAGCAAGCCCCACCCCCGAGTAACCGAGGCGCGCACGGGCACAGCTCATCTCCCTCTATTGTTGTCTTCTCCGTCGATTCAGTGACGGAAAGGTGCAGCCTTTTTAATTTTTCTTGAGGGAATAGGAGAAAAGGTGCAGCTTTTCAATTTGCTTTGCTTCGATCAGCTGCAAGAACCGGTTGAGCGAGAGGAGGGAAGGAGCGAGAGAAGGGAGGCAGGCTTGTTGGTGATTGCCTTCGGGGGACAAACGACGACGACGACCACGACGCCGAGAGGTCGATCGCTCCGTCGCTGACGTGGCCACCGCGGCGGTGCAATCGCGATGGGTGCCCCGGCGCTAAGGCGAAACCCGCCGCCGCCCTTCTCCAAGTCGCCGGGGTCCCTGCTGCTGCACTCCAAGTCGCTCACCCTGTACTATTGAGCCGAGCACCGGCGGTTGCTGTCTCTTGGCTCATGGGCGCCTCGGCCTCGTCGGCGGGAGGGGGCAGGGGAGGCGGGGGGACGGCGCTGGGGGATTTGCCGGAGGACTGCGTCGCGGAGGTGCTGCTCAGGCTGGACCCGCCGGAGATCTGCCGGATGGCGCGGCTCAACCGCACGTTCCGCGGCGCCGCGTCCGGCGACGGCGTGTGGGAGCCCAAGCTGCCGAGGAACTACGCGCGCCTTTTCGCCGTCGCCGCGGCCGGCTGCGAGGAAGGGCCGAAGGCGGCTGCCGCGGCGATGGAGGTCGAGGAGCTGCCCAAGAAGGATGTGTACGCGCGGCTCTGCCGCCGGAGCCGCTTCGATGGCGGTAGAACGGTACTGCACGTTTAAAATATGTCATTCGAATTCATATGTTTTTTATTTACAGAATATTATCTGTCATTAACATATCAATGATATATTTTAAAGTTTATATAATATTTTAAAATTTATAAAATTGAAATAATATGTATCAAATTCACCCTTCTTTAATCGGTTCCGTTGGAACAACGGTGTCATCTTTTGGCGTTAGCCATTGCGTAGGTGAATCATATTCCGCTTGATTTAGAATTCAGTGAAATTCTGTGGCGTAACATTTCATTGGCGCAATTGTGCTGTGGTTGCTAACATAGATTTAGGTATGTTTTGTGTAACTAAGTATCTTGTGTTTATGCTTTGGTACTAGTATACTCCATTATAAAATATAAATATTTCTAAGTTTAGTTAAAGTCAAACTTTTATCATTTTGATTATTAATAATATATAATTAATAATGTTTTATCACATAAATTTTTTTAATTCATCATTAAATAAATTTTCATAAAAATTAAAATTTTATATTAAAAATTATATAATTTTCTAGATATAATTGATAGAAGTTAAAAGATTTAACTCTATCCAAATTTAAAATTGCTTATATTTTGGAATGGATGTAGTATGATATCTTCAAACTAGGCTACTTGTATTTGTTATTGTTTGTTATAGTACTCCCTCCGTTTCAAAAATATAAGTATTTTTAGGTTAAGTCAAAGTTAATTTTTTATCTCTTTGACCGTTAATAATAAAGTATTAATGATATTTTATTATATAAAAATTATATTTTTTTATTTATTACAAAATATGCTTTCTTAAAAAATAATTTTTTATTTTAAAAATTATGTAATTTTCTAGATATTATTAGTTAAAGTTAAAAGACTTTGATTTTATTTAAATTTAAAAATGCTTATATTTTAAAACGAACGTAGTAGTTGCTTAGCCCTATGATTTATGTGGCACATTGTGTAGGAGTTCTGGCTGGACAAGGGTGGTGGAGGTGTCTGCATGTCAATCTCTTCTAGGGCACTTTCAATAACGAGCATTGATGATCGGAGATACTGGAACTTCATCCCGAATGATGAATCGAGGTACACGTCCAAAATGGATATACATGCCATTTTATATGATAATGTTTGATACATCTGCTGTTGCATTATCGTGTAGCTATTGTTTCAAACCCTTATGGATTAAATTAAGTTCGTTGCTTCCCTTGCAGGTTTCATACAGTTGCTTATCTCTCGCAAATTTGGTGGTTCGAAGTCAGAGGAGAGGTTGAATTCTGCTTTCCAGAAGGTACTTACAGTTTGTTTTTCCCGGTTCATCTCGGCAGACCATTCAAGCGGCTTGGACGGCGGCTGTATAGCTCAGAGCACATCCATGGCTGGGATATAAAGCCAGTGCGCTTCCAAATGTCAACTTCTGATGGGCAGCATGCTCAGTCAAAGTGTTATTTGACTGATCCAGGTGTCTGGATCAACCACCATGTTGGTGACTTCATCGTGAAGGATTCAAATAAACGGATAACTATCCGGTTTGCGATGCTTCAAATAGATTGCACACACACGAAAGGAGGTCTCTGTGTGGATTCAGTGGTAGTGAAACCACAATATACCACACAAAAAAAGGCACCTCGAAATTATGTGTAGATTCATAGAACAAGTGTTGGTGATACTTGCAGATATATGTTCCATACTTCCCTCTCATTCTACAGAAACAAAAATTTGGTTACATTTGCAAAGTATTTTCTGAGTCCTGTAATGTAACTAAAGGGGTACGCGATTTTTTGTCTCTCTTGTTCCTCCAGGAGCATCTTGCACCTCTGTAAATGGTTCGTTTTGTACTTTGAAATGTATATCTAGCATCTTCTGCGGAGCACCTGATCCTAATTCTCAGAGTTTTTTTTTAAAAATAATACTGTTTTAATTTTTATTAATAAAAATAATACTTGAAGATAAAATTACAAAAATATTATATACTCGAACGTTGGATATGCGAAATAACTAATATCGAACGCTGGACATTCGAATTCAAAGAAGTCGAATGTTGAAAATTCGATTTTAGAGAACTCAAACATTGGTTGTTTGATTTCTGGTCGTGTCAGAATGGTGCAGAGAAGTTCAACAATGGTTGTTCGATTTCTACAATGTCACATGTTCAATATTCGACTTTTGTCAACTCAAACGACTATTGCTCGACTTCGTTCTTTAGATTTTTTTTTTAAAATAATATGTATTTTGTTGTAAATTACAGAATTAATACTGAATATTAAAAAATAACAAAAATATTACTAAGTCGAATATTCAATGCAAAAATAGAGAAATCAAATATTGGATTATAATATAAGTCTACTATGTAATTTTATTTTATGTATTAACTAGGGATAAAAATGAATAGAAATGATCGGGAAAATGCCCATCCCATTTTTTTCATATTTAATTAGCTAGAAGAAAACGAAACAGAAAGGCGGGATTGGAATACGGGATCGAGATAGTCGAGAATACGAAAACAGATATATCAGAACAGAAAAATATCGGTAACGGACGGAAAATGATAATTCAAATCGAGAAAATAATAATATTGAGTCGTATAGTTAAATAGGTTAAACAAATTTTAACTATTAAACATAATCTTAAACAATAACATAGATGACTTAGACAATGAATCGGTAACGGACGGAAAATGATAATTCAAATCGAGAAAATAATAATATTGAGTCGTATAGTTAAATAGGTTAAACAAATTTTAACTATTAAACATAATCTTAAACAATAACATAGATGACTTAGACAATGAATCGGTAACGGACGGAAAATGATAATTCAAATCGAGAAAATAATAATATTGAGTCGTATAGTTAAATAGGTTAAACAAATTTTAACTATTAAATATAATCTTAAACAATAACATAGATGACTTAGACAGTGAATTGCAGTGCAATAAAGAACAAAATCGTGATTACTTTGTGTCTAACTATAGCTATATGGGATGTTGTTTACCTAACCGATGGGATTAGGGTTCAGAACTTCAGATGAGCATGGTTAAGTTGAGTTTGACTGACAGAATCTTTCTATCTCGAGTTTTAATTCTATTTCACGTATAACAAAACGGAAAAATATGAAAAATTACCAACAAAAAGGTAAATCTGAAAACAGTTGCGCTCCTCCCATTTCTGTTCCTGTTCTGTCCACTCTGATCCCATTTTCGTTTCCGTCCCCGTCTAAATTCCAATTGAGATTGAAAACGGTCGGAAAAAATGGTTTCGAAACCAAGAAGGAGTGAGAATTTACGGTCCTATTTTCATCTTTAGTATTAACATATATATATTTATATATATATTTGATTTCAGAGAAGTCACATGTTCCATATGCGACTTCTCTGTTTCGAATATTATAATCCAATATTTGATTTCTCTATTTTTCGCATATCCAATATTTTTGTTATTTCCTAATAGTTCAGTATTAATTCTGTAATTTACAACAAAATACATATTATTTAAAAAAAAATCTAAAGAACGAAGTCGAGCGACAAAATTTCTAAATAACGAAGTCGAGCGACGGTAGAGTTGACAGAAGTTGAACGTTGAAAATCTGACATTGCAAAAATCCAACGACCATTGTTGGACTTTTCTCTACCATCCTGACACGATCAAAAATCGAACGACCAATGTTCGATTTCTCTAAAATTGAATTTTCAACATTCGACTTCTCTGAATTTGAATATTCAGCGTTCGATATTAGTTATTTCGCATATCCAACGTTCGAGTATATAATATTTTTGTGATTTTATTGTTTTGAATATTATTTCTGTTAATAAAAATTAAAACAGCATTATTTAAAAAAACTCCTAATTCTCATGTTATGCTATATCAATGCTCATACATTATTGCTGCTAATTCGAAATTGCACGTCATTGTTTCAAAGCGCAGATGTCTCAGTGATATGGTGACACACTATTGTGCTGTGCTCAGATATTAGTGATTGGCGTTGAGATGATGCTTCGATCATGCGTTTGACTTGCCTTAGCTGTTGCTTAAGGGACTCAGGCCAGACTAGGAATCGGACAGAGGAAAAGCTGATGAGAGGTGGATCAAACCAGTGCAAATTCACTCTCGTGCAATGGCATAATTCAATAATAGGGCCTTTAGATTGGTATGTATAATAAAAAGGTTGAAATGAAAGGAGTGGGCAAAATAAAAAGAAATGTTACATCTTTAATTTTTTCCGCAACACTATTGGCAACAGGGCTCAGCTGTGAAGTGTGCACCACTCTCCGACTACTCAGCGAGCGCTAATAAGAACACTCTTTGCCTGAATACGCTATTAGGCACCAGCACCATTCCTCCTATACGGCATGTATCGATGATCTTTAGAAGCATTCTTCTTCCGCCGTCTCTCCATGTAGGCATCAAGCTTTCCTGCCTCCTGTGAAGGATGAACACAAAACATAATAATTTGGAGCTGAAAATATCTCAATTTTCCGAGTCGGAAAGGAAACTGCCATTAAACCTAGTGGTGTTTACCTTGAGCTCATTGTACTTGGTCATCAACTTCCTTTGGCGGAGTTCAGCTGATCAAGAAAATGAAAGTAATATTAACAAACAGCGACCAAGGTAAGGAAGAGCTGGGATTGAGGAACACACATTTCTTTAGATAATATGGTCGTTTTCCAGCCTTTGCTGCTTCCCTCTCTTTCTTAATATGTTCGCGGAGGATTTCCGATTCAGTGTTCTTTTGAGGCTGAGACTTCAATTGTTTATCCTGTAGATGTGTGTTCCAGTAAGCAACTAAATCAATATCACAATTAAGAAAGCTGATACAATGCTCCCAAGAGCATTGAATGAAGTAAACGCAAACAAAAAAAAGTTTTGTCAACTATACATAAGAATACCGCTATCAAACTGCAGCTGTGAAGTCCCTATTGGATGGCTGCAACTAGTTTTTGACAGTTCATCATTTTATCCTTGCTTCAGTTTGTGAAGCAACAGCAATGATGATCATTTCAAACTGTTCTGGGTAAATATATTTAATCAACAGTTTCACAGGCAAGTCTTTCCAGCCATGCTATGTAGCCTAGAATGCCTATTGCCTACTGAACAGGAATTATGTTTCACAGAGAATTTTTATTGATAAGAAGACAAAGGGATTGAACTGCTGAAGGCTATCATAAATTTATTGACCCAAAATGGTTCACATATTTCGTATTAGTTCAGACTCAATATCAGGACATATCTTGACATTTGAAAATGTAAACTCAACAAGTATCACAAAATAAAAAACAATAGAGTAACTAAAAGACCTGTTACTTTTCATAGACATATCCCCACAATTTTAAAAAGCAACACTTACAATCCATGTGATACGGCTCTTCATTTCTTCAATGGCATCTGGATCCTTTGATTTCTTAATCATCTTTTGGAGTCTCTGTGAACACAAGACAACACAGAACAATATTAATTTTCTTGAATAAAAACACCTCATGACAGATTAATTTTAATTCACAACAGTAAACACACCTCTTTTTCTGCAGGGAATTCATCATCAAATAAGAAGTTATACCTTTTCCTGAATCTGCATCATAAAAAACTTTCACATACCATCAAGCTCAGCCTATGCCAGATTACACAAAATAACAACAAAGATGATTAATATTAGAGTAATGATGGAAAGTTCAAGTAATCAACTAAGTACTGCAGTGTACTGCAGTCATTTGAATTCTATCCATTTCAACAGGGACGCTTAGTGGATTGTAGGATGCAAAATACTATGAGCGTGTTTGGAGGGAGCCCTGGGCCAGGCTGCCTGGGGCAGCAGTGATAGCCACAGGTGTCTGCAGAAATCGGATGCCTGACAGCAGTGCCTAGCTCAGGAACATTTCTCCTACATTTGAATGCATGGATTCAGCTCTTACCCTTCTTTGTTGAGAGGTCCATGGATAGGTTCAAATCTTGGATCCCTTACAACCTACAGAAAAGAGATTCAAATAAATGTGCACAAATTCAGAAGGTAAAGTGAAAAGGTCATACAACTTGTGAAGACCCAGTTGCTCCGTACCATAAATGACACAGATTTATGAAGCAAGAACCTAAAAAAGCTAGTGAACTGAGGAATGTCACTACACAAACCATTTTTTCATGATACACTGTCTCCAATATGGATAATCGTAATTTTAAAATAAATAGTTGAAAATAACAAAAGTATAAGTACACTAAGGTATTTGAACAATACAGGACAGCCTGCCAAATGATTTTAATTAGTTCGAGTGTTAGACGAAATTCCATCATACAGCAGAATCACCTTTTGTAGCAAAGATTGTTGATGGATTCAAGATGATTTCATGGTTATATTTCTCAATCTTAGTGAGATAAATAAAATTAACAGCAGCACAAATAAGTTCAAGCACAGGAATCTACATGTAATAGCACTTCGGAAACATCTAAGCAGCAAAAGGTAAGCCCAATGTCATGAGTAAATCATGGCATAGAAACAACCACATACAGAGTCATACTAAATTGAGCCTAATTAAATGAAAGCAAGCTGTAAGTGCAGCTCATGGCAATTCATGAAACTGGGAGAAATGGAATCACCTTCTTGGGAACCTGCATCACCTCCTTCAGCCTTGGTGGGCGCACCTTACTGCTGATCTCCATCGGCCTGTCCCAAAGACACACAAGAACCCATCAGTACCAACAGCAGCCAGGAACAGCAGATACCCGCGATAGGCGGCTCCGGATCCTAGCTAAGCCGGACCTCTTCTTGCTCGCCCTACGAGCCTTCTTCTCCGCGGCGGCGGAAGCAGCCCGCGCCGCGACGGACCCGTCTGCCCGAGCCCGCTGCAGATCCCCGAAGGGCACGTCGGCGAGCGCGCGCTCCAGCTCCCGCTCCCGCTCATCGTCGTCGCCGTCACTGTCCGGATCCGACTCCGACCCTGACGGCAAGGAGACATCCTGCGGGCCAGCAAACTCCGGTGAGTGCGCCCGCGATCCGTGTGTCGAGCTAGGAAGAGAGTAGAGCCCCGGCATACCTCGTCATCGCCCAGCTCCTCAGAGGGAGAGGCGGAGTCTTCCTCCGGGTCGCGCTTGCTAGACGTGGACGCAACGGCGGTCGAGGTGGAGGCTCCCGGGCGGCGGCGCATGGGACCTCTCATGGCGGCGGCGGGAGGTCTGCTTCGCGTCGTGATGGCAACGAGAGAGAAATTTGCGGCCTGCTGCCGCACACCCTTCCTCCTTGATTGGGTTCGCGAGGAGCCACCTTTGCGGGCCGAATTTGGCTGTTGGGTCAATTCGCAAGTCCGTATGAACTAATTCGGCTGCTCGCGTGCGCCAGTGGGCCGCGCCTACTAAGCCCAATAAACAAGTAAGTAATGTACTCCCTTCGACTGAGTGATTTTTTATTTTTATAAATCAATATTTACTATTCATCTTATTAAACAAATTTGTAAAAAAATTAACAAATCATATTTTACAATAAAATAAATAATATTTTCAAATTTTTTTAAATAAGACTAATGATCAAATGTAGATGTTAAAAAATTTAGAATATGACTCATTTTAAGACAGAGGGAGTATGAGTAGTGTTTAGTTAAATCTATTCACTTAAACTGTAAATTATTTATTAAATCTAATTGAACCGATTTATTTCTAAGAATTAATATTAACAAATATTAATGTTATTTAAATATTTTGTAATTTAAAATTTTGAATGTTTTGAATTTTCTATTTTAATAAATGAATGTTTTAATAGTAAAATTCAATTGTTTTAATAGTGAAAATATATTATTTTGACAGTAAAAGTCAATTGTCTTGATAATAAAATATAAAAAAATTTCTAATTTTTTTAAAGTGAAATGCATTCGTGGTCTTTTAACTATTTGTGTATAGTCAGTTAGATCGTTTAACTTTCAAAGTGATCAAATGAATTTTAGATCTATCTAAATGACACATTTTCAAGTCGTCTAAACTATATCTTCCACTATATAAATCCGTACTGCTACCGTGGATTGTGGCACGTGCATAGAGTTTGTTGGGAGCAGTCACCGCGTCTCATCGTGGGTCCATGCGTGCCTGCGGATCCAAATCTGCTACTGTAGCGTAGCTATTGCAAGGATTGTAGCAGATGCTACCGTAATTTCAGAGACGACAAACTGTAGTTTGCTGTCACAATGTAGTGTACTGTAGTGTTAGACTCTCTAATTTAGTTTGATAGACTACCTAATTCAGTTTTGCTACTATCCTTCTTTAGCGGTGCTATAGTTGAATATCTTTGATTCGGTTGAGCCTAATTCCTATCTTCCCGGAGATTACTTCTATGAGCAGGTTAGGATGGAAGGCAGACTCGTCTATATATGTACGTGATTGACACACCGTCAATACATCTGCGATTTATCTCGTTATCATAGTATCACGAGATTTCGATCTTTTCCACCGCTTCCGTGTAGCTTGCTGTAACAATGTAGTGTACTATAGTGTTAGACTACCTAATTTAGTTTGATAGACTACCTAATTTAGTTTTGCTACTATCCTTCTTTAGCGGTGCTCTAGTTGGATATCTTTGATTCGGTTGAGCCTCATTTCTATCTTCTCGGAGATTACTTCTATGAGCAGGTTAGGATGGAAGGCAGGCTCGCCTATATATGTACGTGATTGACACACCGTCAATACATCTGCGATTTATCTCGTTATCATGGTATCACGAAATTTCGATCTTTTCCACCACTTCCGCACAACATAATTTCGCTGCTCTCCGTGCCGTTCCGATGGCGGATGACAATGCCGCATGGCTCGCACTCGAGAAACGCGTTGCTGCCTTCACACCTGAAGAGCGCCGTGAGGCAGCTCGCCAAGAAGCCGCGCGCTTGGAGGCTACGCGCATCGAGGCAGAGCGCTTGGAGGCCGAACGCCTCAAGCAAGAACCTCACGATGCCGACGCTCGCGCCCTGGTCACCGCCGGAGAAATTGCAGCAGCCACCGCCGCCCTTCACTCCCAGGCGGCAGCAATCTTGAACATTAAGGCCCTCGTGCCCATCGTTCTCGATCTCACGTCGCCCCACTTCAATCGATGACGCGGCCTCTTTCTCAACACCCTCAAAGGTATGCACTCACAGAACACGTGCTCTCTAATGACAGTTGTTCTGACGATGTCTCCCGGAAGCGCATGGATTGTACTGTCCTTTCGTGGCTCTACGGGACAATCACGTCGGAGCTCCTGGAGGTGGTCATGAATCGCGACGATGGACCACCTACTGCTCGCCTCGTTTGGCTAGGCCTGGAACAGCAGTTCATCGGGAACAAGGAGACCTGCACGCTTCTTCTGGATGCAGAATTCCGAACATTCGTCCAGGGCAATTTGTCGATTTCTGACTATTGCCGTCGCCTCAAGTCCATGGCTGATCAACTAGTTGATCTCGGCGAGCCCGTTCGCGACTGCACGGTCGTCCTCAACGTCATTCGTGGCCTCAACGAACGCTTCGCCTATATGGGCGCCCTGATTCAGCGCCAACAGCCATTCCTAACATTCATTGAGGTACGACCTGATCTTCGTCTTGCTGAAATCAACATGGAGGCCAAGCAGAGGACCGCAGCACAAGCTCTCGTTGCCTCTGTCCCTCGCGCTCCTGCCCCACCGCCGTTCACTCCCAGCAGCAATGGCAACAAGAATCCGCAGGGCAGAGGCAAGAAGAACGGTGGCAGCGGCTCTGGAGCCCTAGCCCCTGGTGCTCCTCGGACCGGCTTCCTCCCACGGCCCACCACAGCGCCTCCCGGATGGCAGCCTGCCTTTGGCACCTTCCACGCGTATTGGTTCGGCCCACCAGGCACCGTCCGCCTACCAGGTCCACAGCGGCCGCAGGCCTTCTATGTGGGTCCAACAGCCCTACCTGGGCCGCTGGTGTCGCCAATTGGACCACCTCCGCCGATGGCGCCAACTGGGTTTCCTCCGCCGACATTTCTCCCTGGGCCAGTACCTGCTGTTCCATATCAGCAGCCATCGCCTGGAAGCACCAGTTCCCCGCCAGGGTGGCCCAATCATCCGGGTCATTGCAGTATCTCAATCCCAGGAGGAAAAAAAGAAAAGGCGCACACACTGTAGCACAATGGCTACTGTAGCGCCAGTGGTTTAGTACCACCTCTATGGTTGAAGGAGATGGAGCCCAATTTGAAAATTCGGCTTTGGAATACAGTAATAACTCGAGTTAACTCTTTTACGCAAAGCAAGGACGAAAGCGTAAGCAGTTATTTTGCAAGGTGGGACGTGCGAGTCGGTCCGGAGCCGTATTCCAGGCATGAGATGTTACAGAATAGTATCAGAGCCAACTCTCGCGGTTTCACGAGCGTGTACGTGTCAGGGGCGCAGATACGGTGTGCATAACGCGTGGGCCCAGCGTGGTCACGGCATAGCACGTACGTTGGCACTGGACGTACAGACGTGGCCAAGAGAGGAGATCTTGATACATCTGTCCTGAAAGGGTAAATTGTTCCACTAGGACCCTGAATCCTAAAGGGGAGAATGCAATATCCTGACCCCAGGAGAGAAAAAAGAAAAGGCAAGTACTGTAGTAGTATTGTAGCCGCATGTGCACTGTAGCACACAAATGGCTACTGTAGCATCGGTGGTTTATTACCACTCGACGGTTGGAGGAGATAGAGCCTAATTTAAAAACTCGGCTTTGGAATGCAGTCATAACTCGGGTTAACCCCATTACGCGAAACGAAGACGAAAGCGTAAGCAGTTATTCTGCGAGGTGGGATCCGCATGGCGTGCGAGTGGGTCTAGAGCCGTATTTCGGGCCTGGGATGTTACAGTCATCCAGGGGCTTCTCATGGGATCCGAATGCTCTCGCTTCGGCCTTCTACAAGGCAACGCTACAGCCACCACCGACAATAGAATGGTACATAGATACGGGTGCAGAAACTCATATGATATCAAACCTCAGTAATCTTTGTTTTTTCCCAACCCCCATCTTTTTCTACTCCATCTAATATCATTGTTGGTGATGGTTCGCTTTTGCCTATCACTAGCACTGGTCACGCATCCTTTCCCACATCTCAGGGGTCCTTTAACTTAAACAATGTTCTTGTTTCACCACAGCTTATCAAAAATTTTATTTCTGTTCATCGGTTCATTATTGAGAATAATTGTTCTGTCAAATTTGACCCTTTTAGTTTTTCTGTGAAGGACCTTCGAACCAGAAACGTAATCGTTAGGTGCAATAGTGCCGGTCCGCTCTACCCACTACTATAATCAGTTTTTCAGCCTCTAGCCCTTGCTGCAGTCCGCTCTACCCACTACTATAATCAGTTTTTCAGCCTCTAGCCCTTGCTGCATGCTCCACCACCACTGTTTGGCATCGGCGTCTCGAACATCCTGGTCAAGAAGCTTTGTCTTGCCTGGTGTCTTCATCTGCTATTTCTTGTCATAAGATCGAGTCTGATCGTCTTTGTCATGCGTGTCAGTTGGGTCGTCGTGTTTGTCCTCCCTTTAGCTCCTCTAGTTCTCGAGAAGAACACAAGTGGGTTGTCATGTTTGTCTTCCCTTTAGCTCCTCTAGTTCTCGAGCAGAACACAAGTTTGACTTAATTCATTGTGATCGTTGGATATCTCCTGTTTTGAGTATTTCCAGATACAAATATTATTTAGTTATTCTTGATGAATACTCCCATTATCTTTGGATGTTCCCTTTACAACTCAAATCTGATACGTTTTCCGTCTTTAGTTCTTTCTTCAGCTTTGTTTCCACTCAGTTCGGCACATCGATTAAGAGCGTTCAGTGCAATAATGGACGTGAGTTTGATAACTCCTCCACACGCACGCTCCTAATTACTCATGGCACCACTCTTCGCATGTTGTGGCCACACACCTCATCACAGAACAGTAAGGCTGAGCGCATCATTCGAACCACAAATAATATTATTCGTTCTCTTCTTGTTCAGGCTAGCATGCCTTCTTCTCACTGGGTCGAGGCTCTTCATACAGTGACCCACCTCCTCAACCGCCACCCTACTGAGACTTTGGTCTTCGCACGACATTCTATGCCCTACATGGCATTCTGCCTTCTTATTCTCATTTGAGGGTTTTCGGGTGCCTTTATTACTCGAATCTGTCTGCAACCGCAGATTACAAACTGGTCCCGCATTCTGTTGCTTGCTTTTTTCTTGGGTATCCTTCCGAACACAAAAGGTATCGATGTCTTAGACCTCTCCACTAATAAGCTCGTCATCTCACATCAGGTGATTTTTGATGAATTCTCTTTTCCCTTTTCCAAGGTTTCCTCGCCGCCTTCATCTGACTTTGATTTCTTGTCGGAGTAAGTTTGATGTTGCACCTGTTATTTTCATTGGACCTTCCTTGTTTCAGGTACTACAACCACTCAAGACATCGCTGCTGCCTCTGCACATGTGAGCAGTCCGTCGACTCCCGGCACCGACGACGCTTCACCGGCCTTCCGTGTGTTTGACACTGCCTGTGCGACCCCAGGGTCACGCACGGCAGGCGCGACCTCTGGGCCAGGCGCGGCATGCGCGACCCCTGGTCCCGCGGTCTCTGGGCCACGCCCGGACGGCGTGCTCTTTGAGTGCAGCTCGCCTGCCCAGGCATGCACACCCGCCGCTGGCGTGCTCTATGGGTGCAGCTTGCCTGCCCGGGCAGCCACGTCTGCTTCGACCGACAAGCAGCTCCTGCCTGCTAATGCTGTTCCTGTTCCACCTGAGGCTAATGAGCATGCGATGATCACTCGCGGCAAGCGTGGCTTTCATCAGCCTAAGGTACCGTTTGATCTTCACACTGCTGCCCTGTCTCCAGTGCCCAAATCTTATCATGCAGCTCTGGCGGATCCGCACTGGAGGGCAGCAATGCAGGAAGTCTCTGCTTTGCATGCAAATGATACTTGGGACTTGATGCCTCGCCCCTCCAACACCAACATTGTCACTGGTAAATGGGTTTTTGGGCAAATATTTCGTCCTGACAGATTACTTGAGCGTTACAAGGCTCGGTGGTTCCTTCAAGTTTTTACTCAACGATCCGACATTGATTTTGAAGAAACTTCCAATCCTGTTGTGAAGCCCGCTACCATTCGCACCGTACTCACAACAGCACTGTCTCATGACTTGCCTATTCATCAGCTTGATGTGACAAATGCCTTTTTATATGGAACTCTTGATAAGACGGTCTATTGTGTGCAGCCTGTTGGGTTTGTGAATAGCTCTCGTTTAGATTATGTCTGCCGTTGAACAAATCTCTTTGCGGCTTGAAGCAAGCTCCACGTGCCTGGTACAGTCGTTTTGCTACCTATATTATCTCTCTGGAGTTTGTATGTGCAAAGTCAGATACCTCTCTGTTCATCTACTGGCATGGCAGTGACACTGTGTACTTGCTCCTTTATGTTGATGATATTGTTCTGACAGCATCTTCAGTGCCTCTTCTTCAACATATTATTGCAGCACTTTAGCGGGAATTCTCTATGAAAGACCTTGGTCCTCTACACCATTTTTTGGGTCTTACTGTGACACGTCAGGATGATGGTTTTCATCTCTCTCAGTGCCAGTATATACTTGAGGTTCTTGATCGGGCATGCTAGCATGGCAGATTGCAAACCGTGTGCTACCCATGTGGACACATGTAGCAAGCTCTCTAGAAGTGAGGGCAACCCAGTAGATGATCCGAATCACAACTGTGGCCTAGCTGGTGCACTCTAGTATCTTACTTTCACTCAGCTTGATATCGCTTATGCTGTCCAGCAAATATGTCTTCACATGCATGATCCACGGGAACCACACTATGCGTTGATCAAGCGCATTCTCCGTTACTTACATGCGACTCTGGATCATGGGCTACATCTTTGGCGTACGGATATATCTACTTTGATTGCATACTCTGACGTAGGCTGGGCGGCTGTCTTGACATACATCGATCGACCTCTGGGTATGCAGTTTTTTCTTGGTGATAATCTTGTCTCTTGGTCTTCGAAGTGACAACCCACAGTATCTCGCTTTAGTGCTGAGGCTGAGTACCGTGCTATTGCCAATGTTGTTGCTAAGGCGATCTGGATCTTTGATTCGGTTGAGCCTCCTTCCTATCTTCTCGGATATTACTTAGCCGGTTAGGATAGGAGGCAGACTCGCCTATATATATACGTGATTGACACACCAATCAACACATCTGCAATTTACCTCACTATCATGTAGCAATAGGAAATTAAACAATTTACGGTTATTGTAGTAATAATTTACTGTTCATTTTAGTCTTTAGCGATGAATCTAATCTGTTGATTTAAGATCAAGCATCCGAAAATCTATACAAATTCCCGCTTCATTACCCCTATGCATTCTCTCCCTTGCAGTAGAATGTGAGTCCCGTGCCCGCTGGAGGATCAGGATTCAGGACAGACATGAACGGGCCGAACCCCTCCGTTGTGCTGTTGGGCCGCCACACCACTCCCTTCGCTCCCTCGCGCCGTGCTGAATCCCACGGGCCACGGGCCATAAACCTTCCCTGTTGCTGCGCACGCACCAGCCTCTTATTTTCAGCCATTTTGGTGTCTATGAAATGAACCAGGCCATCTGCTTGGTGGGCCGCGTCAAGACAGGAGCCTTTACTAACCGTTGATGCATCCTCTGCGCCTCGTGCCGATGATCGAGTTTGTGGTACGTGCATTCCTTCACTGCTCGGAGACAGGAGCTACTCTATTACACTCCCTCTTTGTAAAAGAAAAAACAAAAGATTGAAAACCAGTACTGATCTCCCGAAACTCCCAAAGAATAGGTGAAATCCTTGAACAGCTAAATCTTTCCATGACAGTACTAACATTTGGCAATCAGCTTCCACGCATAAATTCAGAACTCCCATCCGAGCTGATAAAACACCATCTCTGCAAGCTAAAGCTTCCATCCATTGTCGGAGCATCGAGACAGTGATCACACCAGTTGGAGTTGGTGCTGGCACCTTTGAAGTCCCCGTGGTGATCCCGGAGAATAACTCCCGTTGCACAGTTGCACCTGCAGACACTTGATCCACGCACCACGCAGGAACTTTCGGGACCTTATATTCATTCCCCCTTACAAAACATTTACTCGGCCCTCTCCCTCATCAGCAGCAAAGAAGGAAGCTGCCGCGAACGCACATACATTTCGCAGCAGTCAGCACGCACCGACTCCTCCCTGCGTCACCTCTGAGGCTCTGATGATCCGCCTGCAGTCCCAAACAGCATACGGCAACATGCCCGCCGTTGATGGTTGATCTCAGCCGGCTGCCTTCTCCGGCAGCATTACTGCGTGCACGGACCGAGATGGATATGGTTCGTTGGGACTTGGGAGCAGTCACTGCTTCTCACCGTGGATCCGTGCGTGCCCGCTGGAGGATCAGGATCAGGACAGACACATCATCATTCGGTGCTCCACCTGGGTACGAACGGGTCGAACCCCTCAGTTGTGCTGTTGGGCCGCCACACCACTCCGCTCCGTTCGCTCCCTCGTGCGCAATGTGCTGGATGATCCCACGGGCCGTCCACACCTTTCCCTGTTGCTGCCACAAGCACTGGCCTCTTATTTTCAGTCATTCGGGGACTCATTGGTTGGATGCAACAGCACGCGGCCAGACCCAGGCGATGCAGCTTCTCCGTGATTGGAAGGTAAAAAAAAATTTCACCGCGCACGGAAGCGCGTGGTGCCCCTCACATATCACTGCCACAAGGACCCCCTCCTGCAAAAAAAAAAAAAAAAAAAACATCGACGCACGGAGAGCCGTTCGCGCTGCTGAATCAATGGCCGCGGTGGCTGGACCGCACGTACGTGCGCGCTGGAAAAATCCGCGCATGATTGGAAGTCTGCTCGGGGTCCTCAGCTTGGCCCAACTCGTGCAGAGGAGCCTCCGGAGCCAAGCCCGACTCGTGCGCGGGAGTTGAACTTCGCTCCTGGGCCTGACACATTTGCTGCAGGTGAAATGGATTAAAATGCAGATTAAAGAACAAAATTATGCAGATCAGCTCACTACTCAGTTTACCAAACAACGTTGCGTATCAGCTTGGCCCGACTACCAAACACGACGGCCTCCAGCACCCACGCACGGCCTGGGATCCCTCCCAGCCTGGCCCGATGCGCCCTCTGCAACCAATCAGACCCGGGTGTCTCACAACACAAACCAGCCCATCTGCTTGGTCGGTCGCGCCAACGCCGCCAAGACAGGAATTCTCAAAAAAAAAAAAAAAACGCCGCCAAGTCAGGACAGGAGCCTTTAATTTCCCGTCGGTGCAGCCTTGGCGTCTCGTGCCGATGATCGAGTTTGTGGTACGTGCATGCCTGATGCCTGTACTGCTCAGAGACGGGAGCGGCCATCTGATTAACCAGCCTGTCGTCCGTCCTTCCTAAACTAAACTCCAGGATCCCTGCAGCTTCAATAACGGCGACATGTACGTGCCGGGTTAGGTGCCAGATCTGCTTGGTTCAGACACGCACACGCACGACGGCACGAGCCGGCACCTAGCTAGCAGCCTCTCCATCTCTCTCTCCTCTAGCTGGCAGTGGATCATCTGCCGGAAGGGCGCGCGCCAGGTAGGAGGACGTACTTTTACTGTTATTGTCCACTGTTGGCTCAACATGCAACATGTCGTCACTCTTGCACGCACTGGGTTTCCGGTCCGGCAGGAAACCTAATGGTGGGCAAAAGCGAAGCGCGGGGCCCCGTTGTACAGGTGCGGCTGCCAAAGGGCCTCTAAAAAAACGGCGCGGAACGGCCGGCCAAAATCCGCTCTACCTAATGGTAGTGGTTATCGACCATGGCCGCGCGTCTTGGAAGGTCTCTCCATTCAATGCCTGCGTTCGTGCCTAGCTCTAGCTCTACATGCTTATATTCCACTCCACATGTCCGGACATGCATATGCAAAGGTCATCAGTGTTCAAACAAGTACTACTCCTACTAGACCTTCTTTCTTGACTCGTTCAGACGACACACACACATTTTCTTCTACTCCTAGCTAGTGCTACTGCTAGCTCTCTGCCCCATCCTTCTATCGATCGTTTGGTTTCCACCAACCAACAGCAAACAGGACTCGAAAGTTACACTACTGTGCAATGCACATCATGCTGGAGTACGTACTAGTAACATGCAATATCCGTCAGGCCATGTTCCATTTCTTTCCACACGATTGATCGACCACCAATCACGCCCCGTTGTCCATCGACCGACCTGGAGGTGCAGGGAATGAAAGGCGAAAACGTTCAATATTCCTTGCTGCTAATCACTGCCTGCCTGGCTGCCTTCGATCCTCCGTCGACCCGACCCAATCATCGCCACCATTATCATCCGACCCGGGCATGCAGGATAAGAAAAGAAACGTCGACCATCGTGCGACATTGTTCATCACACTACTGTGCGCGCACGCTAGCTGCTGTTCCGTTTCGCCCATATGGCCGGGGTCGCCACAGTAACCCTAGCTTTTAGCTAGCTACGGTGTTCAAGAGTGGGTGGTGCACCAAACACTGGCTACAGGTAGGGATGTAAATTGGGTACTCAATGAGTAGTTATGAGTCAATCCTCTAGTATACTTGTATATAATTAATTTGTGAAGGTGGGATGAATTTTTAGTTAATTTGAAAGAGTTTTTGGGTCGTGGGCCGACCAAAAAAATACAAAACCTTCATCCCTAGCTACAGGACATGCATGGATCGATCTCTCACATTCTCGTTAGGTGAAAACTATCGTGTTAAGCGGTCGGACGGTCGACGCTGGGTGCCGGGCCCCTCTTCGAGAATATCCTTTTGCCAACCGGGAGGTTGCATGCGTACCTGTGTCATTGACCGTGAACAAGATTGACGTAAACCTCCTCGACACGCTTCGGAAGTTATCCAACAGCTCCACTGTTCCCCGTCGTCCACCTTCATCGATGTACAGTGAGTGGAGGCCTAACATTATCTGGTAGGTGCATGTAGTGGTTTGTATATTAGAGAGAGAGAGAGACTCGTTTGAGCTTGCTCATGTTAACGAAAGTTACATTGCATGCGTCAGGTAGTTGTTGAGTGCAAGTCTGGGCTAACTGAAGTCTGAAGATGGATATTTGACTGCCTAAGTAAGAGCACGTAGCACGGTTGTATCGTTCCGGAACTGGGACGACACAGTAACATTGAAGAAGCTTGAGCAATCATTTGGACCAGGCTTCGCGCGCGGATTGGTTTGCCAGCGGCTACCCTTGACTTTCTCAATCGAGAAAGTCTACTGAGATTAGGTCACAAAAGCACCGGGTGATCTGACTGCACAAGCTGGATAGGTACTAGTCCTGCACTGGAAGTGCAGAAAGTCTTTCAGTGTGTTCGAGATGCACTCCTAACACTTCCACTGACAGTGTCACCGTGAATCATTTTTTTCACAAGAGAGCACGTCTGGACTCGTGCTGCTACTGTAGGACGATGTCTACAGTGGATCAGCTGAATCTAGGACGATGCGGAAAGAAAACGGTTTTAAGGTAGACCAAAATGAATGTAGACCGTTTATTTGCACGGATCTTAAAGATTAATATGGTATTTACCTTCTAAAAGGTAAAAGATCAATTTAATTAATTAATTACTATTGTATTAAATTTGAAAAGCAATTTCTTTATTTTAGAAACTAATGCATGCTACAATTTTAGTTTCAAGTCCATTCTGCTTTAGGAAATTACATCATGCCGGATCAACGTGACTAGCCACAGCATGCAGGATCAGTATCGTTAAGGGCTTGCACACGCGGCGTTGCTTGCGACCGAACATGCATATTTTGGTACAAACGTGATCAACATCAAATTAAACAAATGATCGTGTCGAATAATAATGTGTCAACTCATTTTTTAGGTAAAAACGTTATACCTACAATAATGTGACAAATAAGTAAACATGGCACTATATTGGTTATGCCATGAAAAATATTCTGACATGGACCCAAAACAAAATAACGTGTCACGTGGCATTGCACCCAAAACAAAATAACGTGACGTGCAGAGATGCAGCAAATGGGGGACGCAATTCCAGCGGAGGAAAGGAATCGACAGTGACGCCAATCAAGGAAGCATAAGGTTTGTGTGGGGTACGGAAGGTCCATGGGACCATGGGGTCCCGAACATTCGCCTATTTCAGCATCGTTCGGATATGCACGCTAGCTCTCCTACTTTGGTGTACCTTTCTGCTCCTCATAGAACGCATGGCTAGAAACTCAAAACGCAGCACACACCTCATCAGTCATCACAAGTCAAGCCTCCTAGCTGCGTGTGTGAATCGCTGCGCCGTACCACCAGCGGGAGCGTGCATGCATGCACGGCAGCATGGGCAGGCGCCGACTTTCTGACCCGGATGTTTATCCTGTCGCATTTCATTTGGCCGGCGGGCAACATGGCGAGGACCGCGCGCGCACCGAAAAACGTGCAGTTTTTCCTAATTGCGGCGGAGGCGGCACGCACGCCGCCGAAAGCATAAGCAGCAGGAGGAGGAGGTATGGCCAGCGACAAAGATCGTGGCGCAGCGACCTCCTAGTTTCGTCCGCAACAACCCGACGGCCGGCCGGGTCTTCTGGCACCGTCGTCGATCGCGCGCACCTGGCTGGCAGTACGTACGTACAAGGGCGCCCGGTCAAGATCCAAATGGCACGGTCCATGCAGCGGAGTTAATGGATGGACGACGGGCGGGTCGCGTGCATCCTATCCGATGCTTCTTAACTCCACATGCACACATGATTGGTTTCCGTTCTGTAGCGGGTGGCCACGCCGGCCGGCGACCCGCTGAGCGCGCTGCCAGTGTGTCTTGAACAGAAGACATGGATGGGTTAATTCTCTCTATCCGAAAATGAAGAGAAGGGCCAACGGTATGCGTGTCCATTGCATGCTCACCTTCCTGGCTTGCTCCACTTGCGATCGATCATCGGGTCGACACGAGACACGACCGGCGACCTGTCGGGCCCGATCGTCGAGGCCCGTCGCTGGCGTACGCCATCATCTATCATAGCCGTACCGGCCAGCCGGATCCTCCAGAGGCACCGCTGCTCGTCAAACGCGAGCGACCGCCGAGGGGATTCACATGCTCTGCTTTTGTCTAAACTTTGCTATATTTAATCTTATCTTATACTTAATTAACGCTTCGCTTCATAATTTAAAATTATTTTTTACTTAAATTGATGTGATGAGTGGTCATACAACTATTACTTAGTGTTGATTTTATAATAAGTAATTAATATCAAGTGTAGTAAAATTTACCATTTAAAAGAAAAGGCAGAGGATATGAATCCGGAGGGAAAGAAAGGTCCATATGCCATGCATGACGTTACGTGAGCGGATGGCGACGACACTGAGGTGACGCGCCCCCATGCTTGCTCCTGCCCTGGCCTAAACCAGAGCGCGCTCTTTTTGATCCGATCCGATCCGATGACCACGAGCGTCATATGATTGGGTTTGCCGCTGGAGCATCATCATATGACCACGAGCATCAGGCAGGATACGGAAGCGACCGGAGAAGGAAGGAAGAAATGGTCGTGGCCTCAGATGTTGGCGTCGCGGTGGTTGGCGATGGACCACGGGGCCGTACCTAGCGAGCTATAGGGCATAGGCTATGGTTAGCTGCCATGCTTTTCCACCTCCTTCCCCACCGGTGGGAGGCCAGCCGGCCGGGTCGGTTTCCATGCACATGTGAGACCAGCTTAGGAGCGGCATGCACGCATGCATGGCGTGATTACTGCATCTATCGTGTGCTGTCTCACTTCAAGTGGGCTGCTGCGCCTCCGCACGACAGCGGAATCCCTGTTCCTTTTCTATCTATGTACTCCTCCTACTAGCTACGACGATCCTTTTCTTTCGTAGTTGATGCTGCATAATTAGCTCAAACTTAAAGAATTGTGCTAACAGTTAAGCAGTGTCAACAAAACAAAAGATCGTTTCAATTCAGTCGCTTTAGGTTGGCACGCACGCGGCGTGGGGGCTGTGCCGGAGCAGTGGGTGCATGCATATGAACATCCTGTGCGCCGCGTCGATCGTTAGGCGAGGCGTCCCTTCCGATCAATCGATCTCTGCACGAGCGAGCGCCATGATTGGTGTTCGAGCTTTAGTGTCTTAATCGTCGTTAGGTCCCGATTCGGTGCGTAGGGGTCTGGCCAGGCCACGCACGGGGCTTGCTTGTCCGTCCTGGCTGTACTGAAGTGACAACAAGGACCAACGGCCAAGGGATGAAGCGACGGGGATAATATTCCACGCGCGTAAATCATTGGATTAGTAGAGCTATCGATCTAGGCCCCCGTAGCCATGGCCTCACCCTACAAACACGACACGAGGGGTAGATCTGGACATCGCTGTTGCGCGCAACAGTGTCCCTCCCACCGGTCGATCGATCGATCGCCGTGTCCTGGTGCCATTGGTATTGCGTCCCGCTAAGTTACAGTCCGTTGCCTGGCCTTCCAAGCTCCCGGGAGACGCGCCGGCGATCAGGCTGTCTCCTCATCTCCCGGTAGGCATTGCCTCATCCACCCGGAGTGAATATAAGCCCTATCTCCCTTCTGCTCGCATGCACCTAGCAGCTCGATCACGGAGGAAGAAGCCACCGTGACCCGAGGCTGTCGCGGCATGCTCGCACAGGTACACACATGTACTTGGCCCTGTAACTTGCAGAGAGAGAGAGAGAGAGAGAGAGAGAGAGAGAGAGAGAGAGAGAGAGAGAGAGACAGACAGACAGACAGAGGGATCACGACGACGACGATGATGATGGCGATGGCCGCCAGGCCAGCAAAGAGATCGAGGAGCCCCAGCTAGTAGCTCGCTCCGCTCCCCCATGTGTGCGTGCACTGCGATCCGTCGTCCCGGCAGCTGTGGCCCTGGACGTACCTGCCCTCCCATGCCTCCTGGTGCTGGACCTGATCAAGAGGGGAGAATTCCTACCTCCTTGGAAGCGTTTGGGTGTTCAATCAATCAGGCCGCCCCCATGTTCCGTGGGTGCCAGGGGCGCCCATCGATCGATCCGTGACAAGCTTGCGTCGCGTTGTTGCATGCCCCACTGCTGCTGCTCCTGCCCCGGCATCCGCGGCATGTACGATGCATGGACGGCCAAACAGGAGCCTGATGAGACGTTTGTACTACATGAGCTCGGGCCTCCGACGCAAGGTGCCGATTTACCGATGCTACGCTGACTGAACCTTTTGCCCCCACGGCACCGTCCGGCGCCTCAACTTGCGATCGATGCGCTCTCCTCCCTCGTACGTACGCTGCACTCTGCATGATTCCGCTCGTATGTTGCGTGACCTAATTGATCCTCGAACAACGTACTAGTACTATAGTACGCCAAAAAGATTGGTCTTTTGCCGGTGGCCGGAGATAACCTATTGAAACTCGTGGGAGCGGTTTGGTAGATGATGACAAGGTATAGGTGGTCCACGTCCTCCGGCACGTCCCAAGTTAATCTTGTAGTACTAAATCATTGTTACTGCGTGTAGATGGATGGATAGAACAGGATAGGTTACATAAATCTACTAGAAACCCTAGTTGCCTACGGCTAGAAACAAGACAAAGCGTAGCCTAACAATGTCACTACCTTAACTATCCCCACAGAGATAAGAAAAAAAAGGAGCCAACTTTAATTTGTTCCGAAGACTTGAGGCTATTAGAAGCAGGGTTTGACCCGCAGCAGCAAACCACAGTAGTTTAACAAGCCGCTAGAGCGAGCTTTAGCCATAGTGGTTCCAACGCTGTCGATCTTCTTTTTATGTCTGCAGTCAACTGCTCCATTTCTTTTTCTAAAAAAAATTCTGGTTAATTGAAACCTGAGTTAGATGTGAAAATGAAACATGATCGGCGGTACGAGGCGCGCGTCACGGCCGCCGGACGGAGGATTGAAATCAAATCAAACCCACCTGACGACCGTATCGCGATCGCAGTATTCTTTCAGGTTTGCATCACATGGCGATCGAATCACCAACGTCTTTTTAATTTATCACATGCTGCTCTTGACAATTGCCACATTACGTACTGGCGAAACTATTTGGCCCGAGTAATGTAAGGTTCTCGCTTAATATAATGATTCGAGCTAGACGCCATTGACTTCCCGGTTGTTAATTAATTAAACGTACGCGCGCTCAAGGTCAAACACACAGCCAGCTGACTGTATAGCTGCGTGCGTGGCGATCTACGGAATCAGAATTTGGCAGCGTTCGATGGAGATCGATCTTGCGTAATCTTGCCAGATTTGCGTATCTTGGGCTTGGCTACATTAAGAAACAAACAAGGTCAACCTTGACAATACTATTAGGAGCAAATACCTCTACGTAGCTGTCGAGATCACGTACCCCGGGTACCTAACAGATCGCTCCAACGAGAAAGTCGAGGGTCGGATGACACGGGCTCCGACCCCCCCCCCCCCGCAACGATCTACGACGGCTATCGCATGGCCGCGCAAGGGCGCGAAGACCCCGGGCCCTAAGGATAACACCCGGGAGCGACCCTCAGAAGGCAGGTACCGCGTTATGGTACATTTACTCCGGGGACCAGCTGCCATCCGTCCCGACGAGACAGGACGAGGTTCACCACGGCGACACTCCAGCAGAAAGCTGTGACGACTGCCAGACACGATGGATCAGCGTTGTAGCTAGCACAGTGGCGCCGGACAGGTATCACGGTACCCGCCGACATGCCCGACGTGACGGGTCATGAACGCGCCTGGACGGAACGAAGTGATGTCGACAACGACGGGTGGGTCCACCTGTCGGCGAGACGACAGGATTTCATAGGATCCATTGCATGTAACCTCAGGGCTCCCCCTATATAAAGGGAAGCCCGGAGAGCGATAGAGAGAGGGGGAAACAACATACAAAACAGACCCCGATTTTTCCACATCCAGAGTCCTCCCGCGAAGAGAGGCCTCCGTCTTGTAACATTATCCTCGAGATAATTCGCTTCCTGGACGTAGGGTATTACACCATCCGGGTGGCCCGAACCAGGTTAAAAATCCCCCTGAGCCCATCCTAATTAGGCCATATCGAATCCGAAGGCACACCTTCCCTCACGACCGTATATTTACTGTGTCGGTGGTCAGAACGCCGACAGTTGGCGCGCCAGGTAGGGGGCTAGGCATCTCCTTTGGTGTGCTTTCGTTTTTTCGATGGCCCTATACTTCATGGTAGGGGACGCTTCGATCTCTCGCCTCCGCTTCGAAGACGCCACGGTCACTGCCTCTAGAGACGGTCGATCGTGGCAAGCCCCCGCCTTCGTCTCTGGGCAGACCTTCCGTTTCGGGAGCCTGGACTTCGTCGCGGACGAA
>BCLH01003653.1:4200-17577 GCA_001602315.1 Zoysia pacifica
GCGGACGACGCAGAGCGGAGCCGGATCCGGTGGTTGATTCCTCGTCAGGATGACATCACCGTGCGGTGCCGTCCACGTTGGGGAACCGCGCTCTGCCGCTCCCGGCTCTCCTTGGCCCGTGCGGACCGTGCGGCCGTGCGTCGGCCCCAATGGTTGGGTAACACAGTCGTAACACTTCTGGTAGCCGAACCAACCGGATTCCATTAGCGATGGCGATATGGACCACCTGTACCGTGGTTCAACATTCAAGGCCACAAGGTTAGGTACTCCGCGCCGTACCAACGTCCCGTTTCGAATTTCTTTAAGCGACATGCTAATAACGACACTGCCACGAGAAGTCAACACCAGCCATTGAGTACGGTGTCGCATGGGCCGTGACCCATCGTTTTCGCATTTGGAATGGGGATAACGGCAACGCGTCGGCTACCCGATGTTGTTCATGGACTACGACGAGGCATTCATTCAACGCGTTGCAGTAATACGAAGGCGATCTAGGTGTACTTGCATTTGCCGTTGGCTCACCCAACTCGCTGCGCCGAGCTCAGGCCCCAGGGCCGTGGTCCATCGCCTACTGCCGTGCATGCCCCCATTCGAACCGGGCCCTATATAGCGCGCTCTCCGCTGCGACGCGCCAGACGAGGGACGAAGACGATACTCCTACGTGCATCCAAAATTTGCGCACACATTTATCAGCGAGCGCCACCACTCTCTGCCGCGCTACCAGGACAGTTCCCAGCGCGAGCCGAGAGCAGAGCACCATCACCACCCGGCCCGGACGGCGGACCACGCTTCGCCCGGCGCGGAACAAGAACCCCGCGCCGCGTGGGTTCCCAGAGTAAAAACGCCTTGCCGGATCGGATCTTGGCCCGACGTGACCGCCACCGCTGCCACTGCCTCCAAAAGCCGCGCCACTTGCGGCGGACTAGCTAGAGCCTAGAAGTAGCAGCACCACCACCCCGTACGTCGTCCTCGTCGTCGGGACTTTTGAGGCCAGCGAATGATTGCTTGCGGCGACGTCTCTCTCCTTCCTGCCGTCGCCGCCTCGTGCGGCTCGTTGTTTTGAGCCCTGCTCCTTGTTGCCTTGCGCTCGGAGTTAGGCACCCGGCTGACGCCACGCGGGCTGGGAATCTGTCCGTCACACCTCCGACTGCCCTCGCGATTGTGTACTGGCGAGCGAGGCAAGGTGAGAACACGCCTCGGTTGGTTGCGACTTGCGTGCTTTGCTTGCTTCACTCGTTGCTGTGGGCAGTGCCCGTGTTTGAGGTTCTGGGTATCCCTTGAAAAGTTCTCGGAAAAAGGTTTCCTCTTCGACTGGGTTCTTCTTCTGGCGCGGCCTTTGTGATTTCCTCCTGCCGCGCTCTGGCGCTCTCCCTTCCTCTTCTCCTCCCTTCGCAGGCCCTTTCAGTTTCTGCTTCTTTTCTGCCCAGTCCCATATTTCTTCCTCGCAGGCCGCTGTAAAGCCCTCTTCCTTTTCCCGCCGGTGACCTGCTTGCCCTTGTTCTGGTAGTCGCTCACGTTGCTCCTTTTTCAAATTGCAAACCCTTTTTTTTTTGTTTCCGCCAAGGGTTCAAACCTGAACTTTTGGCGTACTCTGTACCCACACTGTTCATACTTCAACAGACCCTCGTACCCATAGGTGATTTCCTCTTGTTCTAGCACTGTAGTTCAGCCTCTGCTTTCTACTCATGCAGGGCGTTGCTACAGTACTTTGTTTACATCCTCGTTGCTTTGCTACTACAAGAAGTTGATTTCAACTCTTCTCAGCACTCACTCTTCACTTTTGCCGCGACAGGTTGCTGTGCACAGCAGGAAGAAGCCACCATGGGCCGTGCCATGCGGTGGATCAAGAAGGTGTTCGCTGGCAAGAAGGATGGCGTCGACCGGGACGGCAAGGAGCACGGCTTCGCGGGCGGAACCGGGCTGCCAGTTGAGAAGAGGAGGTGGAGCTTCGCACGGCCGAGGAACAGCGTGGCTGATGCCGCGCGGAGGCCGTCGGTGACCGCTGTTGTCGCCGGGGAGCTGTCGCAGGTGCGGCCCTGTAGCTGGGGCCAGGAGCGCGAGGTGGAGGCCGCGGTCGTGATCCAGAAGGCCTTCAGAGGATACTTGGTAAGCTGGTTTTTAGCCTCAATTGCATCCATGAATGCTTTGCCCTCCATTTTCTTCTTCGTGTTCATGGTTTCATGCCATTTCCTTCTGAAAAGTACAGATGATTCTGATTTAAAAATGTGATTCTGGCTATTTTATCTGCTTCGCGTCGAGAGAATTCTTCTGTTCGGAGCAACGAATCAACGAACAAATGCACGGGATCTTGGTAGATTCCTTCGCTTTCGAATTGGCCAAGAGATTTGACTTCACTCCTTGCTGCAGGTTCAGCACGGTTGCTAGTAGCTGCTGTTCCTTCCCGTTGATTCGTTACCTACTGTTCATTGTTAATTTAATCCCCCTAGATTATTTCCAAACTGTTGGATATATTCTTGTTTACTGCTCGAGCGCTTCGTGAACTGCCAGCGTGACGCAACTAGTCGTCACTCGGCACCCCAGCTGTTTAATGCGCAGTTCTTTTCTGCTCCCGAAGCAAGTTCCGACGTTACTGTAAAAATTTTAATTCTTGCGGTGCAGGCTAGGAAGGCCCTGCGTGCTCTCAAGTCGCTCGTGAAGCTGCAAGCTCTGGTGCGTGGTTACCTCGTGAGGAAGCAGGCGGCCACGACCCTGCGCAGGCTGCAGGCGCTCATGAGGCTCCAGGCCTCCTCGCACCAAATCAAGACGGCGACGTCCCGGAGATCCGTCGAGCAAGTGAGAATTTTCACGAGTTTTACTGGCGTGCAGCCATCGATCAAGTTTCACTTGATTATGTTAAACGTATTTCTTAGTATTCTTTTGTGTACGTAGGAGCGGATTATCGCGCAAGACGCGCGTCTGAAACCGGTGGCGCTTAAGTCCTTGCACCGCCGGCGTCTGTCCGACGGCGGGGACTCCGCGTTCCAGCGCAGCAGCCCGAGGATCGTGGAGCTGGACACGTGCCAACTCCGCTGCCGATCGACCCGCATCACGAGCCGCTGCGCCGCCGAACCGCCGCCGAACGCCTCGCCGCTCCTCTACGTCTACAGCCAGAAGCAGGCAGCGGCGCGCCTCCTGGAGCGCGAGCCCCCGCTCCCCAAGACGACTCACAACACGCCCCGGCTCGGCGCGTTCCCGGGCTACCTCGGCTCGCCGGCGAAAGGCGGGACCAGCCCGCGGTACATGGCGGACACGGCCTCGTCCGTGGCGCGCGCGCGGTGCCAGAGCGCTCCCAGGCAGCGGAACGAGGCGACAAGGCGCTCCGGCACCAGGAAGCAGCAGGCGTGGGCTCTGTCGCAGCAGGACAGCTTCAGCTTCAAGAGCTCGGAGGCAACCAGCCGGGTGGAGGGCTCGGAGTTCAGTGATGAGGTCACCAGAGACTACTACCTTGACCGTCTCTGGTGATTCCGCCATTACAAACAACCAGTGGCTTATTAGAAGGTTTTAAAGAAACAATTTTGTGCATAATTACTACTAGTAGTAGTGTTATTAGGATCAAGAAGATCTAGATCATGGCAAGATATAGTGCTAAATGACCGCGAAGCTACTCCTAATCCTATGAAGCTCAAGTATGGGCACAGAGAAGGGAATAAAAATTTCTTCTATGTGCCACAGCTACCGGTTGAATATCAGAATCTGGATTCTTGAATATTATAATCTGGATTTTTGAATCAAAAGATTTTATTTAATTTTTTTGATTTTAAAATTTAGATTTTACAAATTCAAAATCGTAATCATTTAGATTACAAAAATTTATCATTTTAAATAGACTGATATGCATTATGATATAAAATTTTAAATAATATTTAAATTTATAAAATTTCATAATCGCTCGAAAACTCATCGCTTTAATATTCTTCCAGTTCTGAGTTCTGCCACTGTACGACTGCAGCTTCATTGCTCTACGGAGAAGCTGATACTGACCTCTACTGCGCTCGGTCGTACTCGTACTCTACGAAGCGATGGGGACTGGGACCGGGGAGAGGTGAATGAATGCCAAGGCCAAGTCCCTGCCATCTCGGCACTCGCAGTCGCGGATCCCTCGCAGTGAAGACAAAAGTTGTGGTAGTCTGGTACGCAGAGCTCCTCCCCTCCCCAACTGCACTACGTAAATGTTGACGTGACGTGCTCGGAGGGGCGGAATCAGGCAAAAAGATCGTTGGAACGATGCCGCCAGTTCCTGAGCCGTTGCAACTTCGCTCACGGGAGGTGAAGTTGTACTGCTACGGGCTCACTGTAAAAATGCTTACATCACCGGCACCATTCGGAGCACAGATCCGGCAGAAATTCTATCACCATCGCCTTGTGCTCGATTGCCCAGCCGAGCTGTCTTCGCCGTGCTTTCGATGCGATCCCGCGCCGGGGATTCGCCACCGGAGAGCCAAGGGACGGACAAATTGAGAGACATCGATTAGAAGAAGACGCGCAGATGACCTGCAGCTGTCAAATTTTGTTGGGGCCGACGGAATGACTCGATCGAAAGCATCTTCCGGAGTCGAGATTTGTTTGTATCCGCGGCTGACGCGCGATCTGGATCCTGCCGCGATCGACAGCGTGGCGTGGATCTATGCAAGCGTACCACTGTGTTGTTACAGAGTTGGCAATGTGACCGGCAATGCGAATGGATTGGTGAGTGATCAGCAGCGGGACCGGTGTCATCACGTTTTGTTTGTTTGCATATGCTTACGTAGGACCGTAGGGGCGAAAGCGATGGGATCTTTGTCTTGTAACGTGATCCGTTCAACAGGGGTACATGCGGCGACTGTAAATATGAATTCCAGGTTTTTACGAATTATGTTGTTGAAAATTTTGAATGTGAACTTCACAAGCCCCAAGTCCACCGGACTACGAATCCAGCTTTTGCTTTGGCGACTTGGCCTTTAAATAAAAAATCATGCAACTGCAATCGATGGATCAATACGCAGCCAAATTTGCCCTACTTCCTGCTGTTTTCACAAGGTCAATCTGTGCTACAATCGGAGCCACTCGAAGCCGTCGATGAAGTCTAGGGTGATGAACGGCTTGGCCTCCTCGTCGGTGAGCTCCCTGGACCACTGCACCCTGCCGGCGTAGTTCGCGCCCGGACCCGCGCACTTGTACTGCCCGTAGAACACCGTCCTGCAAAAGCCACAACCACAGCTCCAGATTCAGAAGGGGAAAAAAAGCGATGTCGACGGGGGTGAACTGATGAAGAACGGAAGACGGAAGCAGCTGCGGAGGGCACCGACATCTCTCTGGTTGGGTCGCCCCAGTTGTACCATCCTCGGGGGGTGATGATGTTGTCCATGTAGGTGTAGGCGAAGATGACGCGCGAGAACGTTCCCCACGCGCGGCCTAGGTAGAGCGCGCCGGACCCGGTGACTCTGCAGTTGACGAAGGAGAACCCCGTGTCCTCCAGGATGCTCATCCGGTTCTGCGCCGTCAGCGCGCCGTAGTTCCGCGCGATCGCATGCACATGGCAGCCCTGCATTCACGTTTCAACTCGGTGAGCAGGCCATGCTATGTCTGCCACCATCCATGGGGATGGAAGAAATCAGAGCACGGGTAGAAGAGACGGGACGAGACGAGGACGGCCAGCTCCGGCGTCACGGGTAGGCACCTGGGGCCAGGGGGACCAGAGAACCTGCACGCAGGCTTTCAGCAGGACAACAAGCGCGCCAGCAACAATGGAGGTCGCGACACCACCCCATAGGTGGTGCCTTGGTCCGATCGACTGGTACCACTACTACCTTCACTGCCACGGCCATTGAGAATGGAATGTGCGTGGCCATTGGTAATTAAAAAGAAGCATCGACATTCCATTTGGGCCACCTTTCAGCGACTTTTTCTCTTGGCGGTTGTCGCAGTGGTGCCCGGCACGGTGCCGTAATGTTATTGGTGCTTGGTACTACTTCCTCATGTCATGTGCATGGATGGATCATGGACGTGTGCGATAGGGACAGTCACAAGATCATGGCCGAGTGAGGACAGAAGTGCAGGACGCAAGAGGCTTGTGACTGAGTCTGTGAGCCTCGTGCGTGGGCAAGACGGCACGGAATGCGTGACAGAATGGTTGCTGGGACGGGATCACAGGTTCACAGTCCCGTGCCTAGGAAGGAAGGAAGTGTATCCCAGAACAGCAGAGCACCAACGAAGATCCGTGGCTCAGGGAGCGAAAGCTGTGTTCCGGTGGTTACCTCGTAGAGGGAGAGCGCGTTGCCGAAGATGAAGTCGACGGAGCCCTCGATGTAGCAGTCCCTGTAGTAGTGCCGCCCCAGGTGGTCGTACAAAGTGTCCTGCGCGCCCAGGAAATTGCACCCCACGAACGCGGCGTTGTCCGCCGATATCCGCAGCGCCACGCCCTGCTTGCCCAGCGCGCCGGGCTTCGGCACCGGGGCCGTGTTCTGCATGCATGCACCGTGCCATCAGTATTCGGTAAAAGGTGACGGCAGCTACTAGGTGTTGTGTTGCGGGATACCTTGAAGGTGATGTTCTTGGCGACAAAGAAGGCCGAGTTCACGGCGAACGTGGCGGAGCCGAAGGTGCCCAGGGGGCGGCCCCAGGACCCCACTGCCTCCGCCGTGTCGCCCCACTGCACCACCGTCTTGTCGGCGCCGGAGCCCTCGATGGTGATGAACGCGCGCATTGGCGAGATGTTCACCTTCTCCCTGCATACCCGCCGCCGCATTAGCTTACTCCTCCTGCGCAAGCACGACTGGAAGCACTAATCCAGAGAGAGAAAAACAGGGGCCTAGAGCCTAGTACGTACGTGTACGTGCCGGCATTGACCTTGATGACAACGCGAGCGAGGTTGATGAGCGGCAGCGAGTCAACGGCGCCCTGGATGGACGCGAATCCGCCGGGGGGCGGGTTCTTGTCCACCACGATGGTGCGCGTGGGCAGGAACGCCCGGTTCAGCGCGCGGTTGAACGTGCTGTGCCCGAGCCCGCCCACGTACCGCACCCACCGCGTGAACTGCCGCTCGATCGCCTCCACCCGCGTCGCGTTCACCGGATACGGCTTCGCGGCCGCCGCACCCATCCGGGGCCGCAGCTTCTTGGTGTGCCCGTGCCGGCGTCCGTGCTGGCGATGCCGCCCGCCGGCCGCCGCGACGTCGCTCGACGCCACCACGAGCAGCAGCGCCACGGCGGTGACGCGGAGCAGGAGCCGCGGTGACATCGCCTCAACGGTCACTAGCAAGCGGCCAGCGAGGGCGCCAGGCTTTAACTCCGGACGAGGGGACATCGCGCGGGGATTTAAGGAGAATCACGGGGCGACGGGCGGAGCGATGGACCATGGAACGGCACAGCTCGATCGCGAGCTAGCGGCCGCGGGAGAGGCTGTTATGTTGGTTGGTTGTGGCGCGTGCGCGGCGGCATGCGCGCGCATCTAGCCGGCGCCGTGCCACATGCACGTGTTCGTGGTAATGCCACGGATGACCCGCCCTTGCGGCGGCGCGACGAGGTCGACGAGCTGCCCCGTGGTCGAATTATCTCGGTGACTGTGACGGCGAACGTAATTTATCTGCTGTGGGACGCCCGTGTATCGTGTTTACCCCGTGGTTCAACTTGTTTTGAGCACTGTTTCTTCTGTTGCCTTGGAATCATGCATGCTAAGTTTATCCTGATTGTTCAACCACGTCAAAAATCACGGGTGACGTTGGGCTAAAAAAGAAATACTCCCCCAGTTCTAACGCCCGACAGCTGACTGTGTTTTAGAGACCTTTCCACATTTCCAGCGAGTAGAGATTAGAGAATGTTTGGTAGGCTAGGCACACAGACGCGCAGAAGTGCATTCCACCGGTGTTGTTTCCCACGCACCTGATGGATTCCTCTCCAGTCAGTCTGTTCGTTACTGTGGCCGTAACTTCCTATTCGTTTCTTCCCTCTTGTTTGTTTGATGCCGCACGCGTGGCCCAGCAACCGTTCAAAATCGGTGGGTTTTCACAGTTTTGGTTTTATCAAATAATTGGTTTTAATTTTAAAATTTTAAAAAAATTTAAAAAATTAAAAAATTTGAAATACCGAAAATCGGTCGACTAACCGTGAAATCGGTGGGTTTCAAATTTTAAAATAGATTACTATAGCAAACTATTTAAATTTTAAATTTTCGATTTAGAGCGATTTTTAATCGATTTTTTCAGTTTTATAGTTTACATTAAACTGATTCCGGCTAGTTTTACAGTTTAATTGAAATATTAAACTCTGCGCCCGCCCGTGAGTCCGTGCAGTGGCAATACCTTCCGGAATGAAGACAGCACGTAGAATAGCGGTCACGGTCCATGCCGTATACGCCGCATACCCCATTGGCCCCTCTTGTAATCACTCTTTTTTTTTCCTTCTGTTCGTCGTACAATCTACAAGTGTCTTTACGATAACAAAAGTAAAAAAAGAAAAGAAGTAGTTATGCAGAATCAAGCTCGAGACAGTAATTAAAACAGCACGGGACTCCAAAACCAAGGCTGGAAGAGTTAAAGCCAGTCTTATTAAGTTTTATTTCAATCGGATTACGCAACTGTTTATACATTGCAGATATAATAAAAATACTGTTTATATAAGTTATTTTTACTTGAGTCGTATAAGTCATGTTTCAGAGT
Organism: Zoysia pacifica; assembly: GCA_001602315.1. Lineage (NCBI taxonomy): Eukaryota > Viridiplantae > Streptophyta > Magnoliopsida > Poales > Poaceae > Zoysia > Zoysia pacifica. Next base: position 12,833 of record BCLH01003653.1, read on the forward strand.
TTTTTAGCCTTATAGTACTGTAGCCACAGTACTATAACCCGTATCAAAGAGACTTTTAGTTCTGTGCTATAAGGTCCATAAAGCTCGAGCTGAAGCACTAAAGGCTTAGATGCTCAAGGACATACCAGGTCATAAGGCTCATAAGTATTGTTTATTTTTGTGTTTTTATAATTTTTTAAATAAAATAAATGATTAAAGATTAATTTTAAAATGTTAAAAACATCAGACGGAGCTCTGGTAGATTCATCTTGTTTACGCAGGTCCGGTCGACTGGATCAGCGACCCTCATTTCCGTTCTCTCTCTCGTTTGGTCGTTCCCCTTCTTCCCAACTGTGACTCCCTGCTGTATGTTCTGAATCATGTTCCCATGTCACCTTTTGTGGCTTGTCTTGGTAAAATCTGTCTAAGCTCAAAGGTTCTGAATGTTCCTCAACTGTATCCTGTAAATTTTCAGCTCCTCGACTATACTTAAGCCCCCTAGGCCGCTGTAGATTGCTAAACAAGAGCAGTCTACTGACACAGACGTGCGACTACCTGGTCTACTCTTGCACCCCTATGTGTGAATGTGATCAGATACTAAAATTCGTGGAGTCTGCAAGTCCGCATCGCAGGATCTCTGCCTGCCGCCCTTGTTTTGTCCAGGCTGCCATCCGGATTGTGATGGCCGATTCTGGTCTGATGCGCTTGTAAACTGTCGGCAACCATTTGAGACTGATGTTGCGATGGATGGATGCAAACCAAATGTCCGACAGGCATTACTCAACCAACACGAATTGGTCTGACGCGCATTTTAGTGAGCTACGAACCTATGGTTGCTCTATTTTCCAACCTGATTGTTGAGTCACACCCACTTTAAAAAAATATGTTACTGTTACAACTTTTACCCAGGCAAATCAACTTGTAATGCTCAGTCTTCATGTTGACATACCGTGTGATAATAGTCCTATCTTCTACTACTTCTATTTCAAATTACTTGTGATCTTAGTTTTTTAATAGCTTTTTTAAGTTTTTTCAATTCTCGTTTCTCTATTTTCAATATTTCATTTCTATTTTTATCTTTTTCCTTTTCATTTTCAGCACATTCATTTTATTACTTCTTCTTAAATTTTTTTTTATCAAAGCTAGGATGATAACTTAAATTAGAATTGAAACGGATAGAGTAATAGACGGCCGGCTGCAAATAAAAAAGTTGACACGTAGCGAACGCACGAGGCGGGAGCACGATTGCTTTTCTTGACGCCGTCAACTGTGTCGGACGTGCCGGCCCCCAGATGGAGCCCTTTTTAGAGACTGGGGCCCGTATTTCGGTCACTCAAAACAAGCTCAGGTTGCGTCAACTCGACGGCTTGAAACGAAGAGTGTATCCATGAATTTTGCACGAAGTGGGGGCCTATGAAGATCTCTCTCTTCTCTCTTTTTGCGATCTCGACAAAGCATAAAGCGTCTGGCACAGTGGCACGCACGTTCCATGGAGAGCTTGGAGCAAATGGCGTACTACAGTCCACCAGGGGATTTGACGGCGTTAGTTTCTTTTTTAAGAGTTTTTTTTTTATCTTACTAGTGTTCGTGAAAAGAGCTTTGCGAAGACATGTGTAAAAGATCTTTATTGTAACATATTATCTGTCAATTTGAAAGGCTATAAGAATTTGGTTTGAGGTTCCTAACCCTACCAAAACAGGCCTAATACTTAAAAGGTTGATGAAGGCTCCCAATGTGTAGCTTCTAGTGGAGTGAACAAGAAATATGCTAAAAGAATTAAATCTCCGCCTCTCCGGATACTCAACCACAATGTAGTCTAAAGTGGTTCATAAAGAACAAAAAAATTTACTATGAATATAATAAATATTATGGAGGTATTTCATAGTGAATCCATAATAAAAGTTATTTATGAGATATACATAAAAAATTAAAAATTAATTTTCTTCCACCTTTATACTATGGTACAAACTTCAACAATTAGAATCTGAATAATATTTTAGTATTTCTTTATATCATATGCTTATAGCCCACATTGTGAGGATATTCATAACTAAGGACTATCAATAATGAGTCCAACCTAATGGACTAGTTGAAGATGTAAATATTGTGTTTGCCCTTATATGTGAGTTGAAAAAAAAAACTTTGCCATATGTGTACCCGAAGCAATAGTCACTAGCACAAACCTTTTTAGGGGATTGCTATTTTCAATCACTAGTCATAGCGAAAAAAAAAATCACTCTCTTCAGCTCATAACTAACGGTAACGGCGAGGGGGCGCAAATTCAGGAGCCGCGAGATGGAATTCAAGCAGGAGGAGTACTGTTCAACACGAGAACAAAAAGCAATTCGAAAGCCCCCGACCCACGCGAGAAAACAACAAGCCATTCCGAAACGAAGCAGCGCGCACAGTCGGCACAGAAGCCAAGCCAGAGCGCGGCCCGGCGCACGACGGCACGAGGCGGAGGGAGCAGAGCCCGCTCCGAAGCCGCTAAACCCTGCGCGGCATTGCTCCGCAGCCCCCCTCCGATTCGGCCACGCCCGAGCTCGAATCCGCCTGATCTCGGCGGCGGCGGGCTCGATCTGCGCGTGCCGTCGCGTGGCAGCGCGGGCGGCGAGGAATGGGGAGCGTGGACGGCGAGTCCGAGGGGATCTACGCAGGTGAGGCGGCTGATCTGGATGCGTTTGCGTTGTTGGATTTGAGCGTGGGAATTCGAAGTTTGGGGGCAATGTGAGTGTTCGAGTGATTTTCGGAGAGTGTGCCGGCTATTGGTCAGGGCTAGGTAATCTGTAAGATTTTAAGCTCTCGTTTAGTGTTTATGGAGTTGGATTTCAGCTTAGCGGACACATTTTGTGGATCCCGGTTTGATTTTTTGTACTGCCGTAGGATAAAGTAGGGAGTGTTTCATGGCGATGCTGTTAAGCTTTAGTTTGCTCCGAGATTTTTGTTTGAACTTTTTCCCCTACTGGAACGCGCTCTATGTTGTTTTATTAAAAATACGGAGAAATTCTAGTGATTCTCACACGGTGACGTTTGTACCTGTAGCTAATCGGCGTGCAGAGGTTATCAGATGGCTCAGCGCCTTGCTGCCGGAATTCAGCTTGCCATCTGATTCGTCCGATGAAGAGCTACGAGAGCTACTCAGCGATGGCACATACCTTTGCAATATTATAAACACACTCATCCCCGGTGTTCTTGAGGTGAACCGGCTGCTCTTAGATAATGTTTTTTTTTTTAATTTCTTGTTGAATCATGGAAATGTTGATAGTTGTGCTTTGAATGTGGGCGTTTGTTGTTCAGGGGTCATGGGGCGGTTATGCATCAGCAGATCAGAGGTCAGGAAATGTGAAGAAGTTCCTCTCGGTGATTGCTGATATGGGGCTGCCTGGTTTCAGTGTGAAAGATCTTGATGAGGTGAGGCCGTGAGGGCTCTCTTATCACATGAAATTGTTGGTCTGCGTAGCAGTGTTAGTCCTTTTTTGATTCCTTTCTTTTTACCGACTGATTTGATGAGCAAGCCTACAAAATGAATGGTGGTAGCTTCATATGGTATTCTAACATTTGTGACTGGGTCTCACAAGCCATCAGAACTGCTGAACTAGGAATAAAGTTTACCAGTTTATCAACTTGTAAATCTAATATGTGCTATGCTATTTCCTAGGTTCCTGTGTACTACATTCTGTTTATTCCAATAGACTTGATGATTACAGGGATCAATGTCTTCAGTGGTAGAGTGTCTCCTGGCTTTGCGAGACAGCGTGGACCATAGATTATGTGATGATACTCAATTTGATGCTGCAAAGAGTCCTTCAAGAAAGCAATGGGGAGTTCCAGAAATGGAAGTGCCTCAAGTTCCTGCTGCAACACAAGGGAGAAGGTCCCCTGGAGAGGACAGAAGAAATAGTATTTCAGATCTCAAGGGACAGCATAAGAATTCTGTATTTTCTGGTATGCTGAAGCTACAAATTTCAAACAGTTCTCGCAAACTTTTAGATTCAGAGTTTCAGACTATACATCAAATGGTTTGTGCAGTAACAATGATGAAGCTTGATTCATCTGGCTGGCTATTTGGGTTTTACTTATTTATTTTAACATCATTACCAAGTCTAGCATCCGCAATATTCTAAGATGTCCCACTTAGCATGAAAAGCTATCCATTATGCCATGCTGTTGTTTCCACAGTTTTCATATCTTTTCAATTCATTGTAGACAATTTATATCCTTCAGGGCAAAAATTTCGTGAATTTCTCCAATTAAGACGTGGATCCTATTCTAATCTTCCTGCCGCCAAGATTTCAGAGATGATGCATTCTAGCAGTTTAGATGTAAGTCCTTCAAATTTATTTCTCAAAATTATTGAATTTTGCTACCTTTTTATCTGTTGTTGCTATACTAACAGTAGCAATGTTCTCAGAGTGCACCAACCCAATCACTTATTAGTGTTGTTAATGGCATTTTGGATGAAAGCATAGAGAGGAAAAAGGGAGAAATACCACACGTATGTCTCTTTTCAACTACAATGTCCCCATTTCTATAGACAGTTTTTTACAACAGTACAGAACTGTAATCTTGTCACCCTCAGCGTGTAGTTTACTTACTGAGGAAAGTCATTCAAGAAATCGAGCGTCGTCTCTGTATTCAAGCAGAGCACATAAGAAGTGTAAGATAATATGTCTGGAATTTGCATTTTTCTTTGTGGCTTACAAAATTTTGCTCCTGAATGAAAATTTTCATTCTACAGCAAAATATTGTTATCAAGACAAGGGAAG
>BCLH01003654.1:9931-26764 GCA_001602315.1 Zoysia pacifica
TGCATACCACCAACGATAGCTTATAAGTTCAATTTACCGCATGTACAGGGAAAGTAATAGATAAGAAAATAAGTTGAATCAGGACTATCACATGTAAACAATACTTTGTGAATAAATTGTCAGACTGATTTTGTAGACTGGGACCCAAGATGCGCTCCCTGGTTGGTGTGGAGGGTGGATAGTGTGGTTGGAATCCGTTCCTCATTCAATAATAGAAATTTACTTTGTGCTCTTCAGTCTGTAAATAAAAATAGTGCCAAAATTTCGGTTGACTAAGCCAAGGTTTGGGAAATCACACAAACTACTTTTTTTTAATAAAAGAGATACTAATAACATTTTGATGCAACTTTGTTACTAGTGGTACGCTCAAATATTATCGGCAATCTAAACATGTCTGGTTGGATCCCCCCCCCCCCCCCTTCAGTTTAACGTTTGGCAAATCACGTTGTTTTCCCTGTAGTGGAGTGAATGTGTCACATTGTCTTCCCATATTAGATAGAACGGACACTCGGACTATATGGAACAACATTCCTTAAAAGAGTAAGTTCAATTTTTTCCAACATTTTTTACTTAATAATTTTGACATCTAAATGTTTGTTGAAAATTAGCCAAATTAACCAAAATACTTCTAGGTCTGATAAAAATCTCGAACATTTTTATTTTGAGATCTACTTTTAGCTAAAAGTTGTTTCAGTATGCACTTTTATTGAAAATTTACACTTACAAGCTTTGATTTGGCTTTTTCAATGATAAATGAAATGATTTAATTCAAACTCGAAATTAGAGGATTAGAGTGCAAATTTAGAAATGTTGCCGTGAAAAATTTCAATAATCCAAAGGAAAAATAAAATAAAATAAATAAATAGTTGTTACTGTAGTAATGATTATTCGGTTGGCTTGATCTGGTTTGATATCACTTCTAGCACCATTGCAAAAGATTATGACTTTTTCGGTTAAAGTTGTAGGTACATGCAAAGAGATTTTTTCGGTTAAAGTTGTAAGTACTTGCAAAGATATTCTTACAACCATAGAGTGCAGTTTAGTGTCTACCATTCAACATCTAAATATCAAAGAACAAAACATTTCTGAGGGATTGTTTGCAGATCAGCTGAGATTATAAAAGCAATCCAAAGACAGAGTAACCTCACATGCATGCCTGTAAGCACGTCTACACTGCCTTTGCTTATCTGCTTCTAAGCCCATTACCCGACTTTGCTTCTTCACAGTTAAATTAAATCACTATAATCTCATGCAAATATAGACTTGTATAAAGAGAAAGAAATATTCAATCTAATAAAAATGATACAAAAATATTATGTAACGATCCAATACCATTTCCTTATAGCTTATATAATCTATAAACTAGTGTAATGTTTTTATTTTAAATTTTATGTAATTATGTTACATGTAATAATTAAACAAATTTTATTTCAAAATAGTATAACAATTGTTTCTGGTAGTGACACTACCTCACATTTTACCAAAACAAATATAGTGTCTCTAATTTCAGTTCAAACCAACATTTTATTGAAAATTTGTTTCAATAAAAAAATGCTCCGTACTTGTGTCACGCTCAGCCACGGCCTTCCGCGTCGCTGCAACCGCCAGCCTACAACGGCCGCCACACATGCCCCGCTCTGCAGTGGCGTAGTTAGGAGGGTCGGAATTATTTTTCTCGACACATCAAATATAAAGTGTCAATTTACAATATAAATTTTAAGTGTGTTACAAACAGAGGAAATCAATAATAATGGTTATATATATTTTTCATTATATTTTGAAAAAGTCATATATATATATATATATATAATACCATTTATACATGTACAAAAATCACTGAAAGTTATTCCATTGAAGTTCGTTTTTTTGTTCTAACTCTTTGAAACAATTGGAAAATTTTGTCATGCTATTGGGCTTGGTCCATTAGCTAAAAAAAGAAGAAAGAATAGAACTAAAATTGCCTTGCACGGCCCGTTTGGCTCATTAGCTGCACCAGCCCCTTCTTCCTCCTCTCAATTGAACGCGCCTGCACGCCGACGCGCACACACCGCTGCCAACGACTAGTCAGCAAGCACCATCGTTTGAGCCATTAAAATCAAACGAAGCCCACCTGCTCCATCCTCTCACCATTCCACTTCTCCACGGCAAGAAGCGAAGAAATCAGCGAATACTACCCTAGCATGCGGCTGCTCGGACGCTTGGGAGCTGAGACAAGCCATTTGAGTCAGGGGAGAGTTATTTGATGCGCCAAATCCCCCGGCCCACCCTGTCCACCTCCGCCAGTGCCGCTCTGGCTGCCCCGCTCCGCACCTTCCACGCCGCACACCTCGCCCGATCGTATAGCAACACCTCGCCTTTCTCACGCGGGAGTTGTGGAAACCCAGCATGCAGCTCGTAGGGGCGAGAGCCGAGCGGCCATGGTCGTGCACCTCGTCGCGGTGGCCGTCCCTGTCAGAAGCGTGCTCCGCGTCGCCAAGCTCGTGTTCGCGGTGGTCAACCGCCTGTGCCTCGGCTACCTGCGGCGACCTGCTCGTCGGGGCCGTGGCGCACTCGTGGAGGGTAGTTTTATTCCTGGAACACTGATGTTAACAAATGAACTTGCTCGATTTGTTGAGTTCTTTGTAGATGCAGGATCAACCAACCGCACCAATCTCTCATAAAGTTACAAGTATGTGTCAATCTGAGAAAGTTCGTGAGCCAGATAACAAGCCGTATTGTCTTTTGTATGCAGACACAACTTCAGGATTATTATCTTCTCTAACTCGATGAGACTTATCCACTAAAGATCCATCACAAGCTCACAACTAAATCACAATCCTACATTCTTTTTTTATTTGAAAAAAGAGGTCAAACAACAATATACAAAAGAGGAGCAGATTGTTCCTTCTTGTCAATTTTTTTTCTATTTTTCTCTCCTTCCATATCTGCCACCAGAAGTTGAACAAGACGCCCAGCTTTGAGCTTTCTCATCCTAGTCTAATTTCTAGCTCCTGATGAAACCAGAGCTCTCACCCAGTCTGTAGGTCCACCCTCTGTGATCATTGTAGTATAACCCTGCAAGTTTGTTTCTGAGGCAACAATGTTCCATACAGCCTCCATGAACTCGCACTGTGTAAGAATGTGGGCAGTACCCTCTTGTTGGCAGTAGCACAAGGTGCAGGTTGTATTGCAGGGCCAGTTTCACTTGATCATGTTCTCTGCCGGAGGATTTTGTTCCGCATCACTAGCCATGCAAAGTGTCGACGCCTGACCTTCGGGACTGAAAATATTTGGTTTGAGGATACTTTGCTAATAAGAAGATTCATTAAGAGAGAGACATATGATTTAGACTGGTTCAGACCTCTCAAAGAATAATAACTTTACGTTCAGTACATGGATTTTTGCGTATGGTGGCGAACAGCCAGTGAAAATATGTTTTCGAAAGGTAATGAGAGGTAAGTTCTTCAAAAAGAGGGTGTCATAAAATATTTTCTGATGCATCATGAAAGAAGTCTAAACATGTACAATTTGAATTACTGAAGTAATCATCTGGTAGATAATGTCTTAAAAAATATGACAGAGTCTCAATGTCTTCATGTTGTCATTGATTTCTATTTAATGTAGCGTCTTATCTTCTTTATAAACTGATGAAGTAATAAAGTGGCTTTGTTTGCACTGAAGCTGCAGAGTAAAATAATTTCTTCTTGCATAATGAACCTTTGTGCTGAATTCATCATCTTCTTATTGCTATACAGTAATACTTAAATGCTGATGGGTGCTTCAAAAATTGAGACAGATATGTATGATGGTAGTCTACGACTTTGTATAGAAGCGGAGCTTGTATGAAGAGTCATATTTTGTCGGAGAAAATAATATAAAGCCTCCGAGTGTATGCTCGGGCTAATATGTATCGCCGGATCTTGATAAGGACGTTGTGCTGGTTTATTTTCGTTTCGGATCCAATTCGAAATAGAGTAATAATTCTATTGAAAAATAGAATATCGAGCCTATGAGCTCTTATTCAAGTCAATATACGTCGTCGAATACTAAAAAGTATATAGCGTGGGTTTATTTTCCATTCGAACCCGATCCAAGTGAAATTTGTAAGCATATCAAATGGGTTTGTTAAGTATTTTCACCTCAAAAAAGGTTGTTGTACAAAACGTCAGCACCATCTGAAGTCATATGTGAGGTGCCTATAGTGGGTAGGTGTGATTAGGCTTATAGCTTATGCGTATCAGCTGTTTGAGTAAATCACTCCGAAGTTGGTCGCAGGTGCCTTTCAGAGTTGCATATTGTGTAACTATCCGACGGTTAAGATAGAGAGTCCGAATAGTGATCTGAAAAGATCGTTTGTGACAGATGACCGCCAATGTCTTTCAGGGTTATATCTTGTGTAACCGTTTGACGGCTAAGATAAAGAGTTTGAATGGTGATCTAAAAAGCTCGTTTGTGACAGATTGTCGCAAGTGTCTTTCAGAGTCGTATCTTGTGTAATCGTCTGACGGTCAAGATAGAGAGCTCGAATAGTGATCTGAAAAGATCGTTTGTGACCTGAAAAGATCTTTTGTACTGTAATTACTATGAACTAACAGGTGGTTAGAAAAATAGATGAATGTGAGGGCAAATGCATCTGCCCAATGTGACTGAAAAGTCAATAATTTGTTATCTGATGAGAAATATTTGAAGACAGTAGAAGGCCTGAAGAAATCCAAATAGCCATGACTGTGTGAATAACCACTTAACATGTAATTGATGGAGAATGAAAATCTCAATAATCAATGATATGCGCGTAACCATGCGCATTAGTGGTGTGGCATAACCAGCAATAACTTCTAAGCATTAATATGCTATTTATGGTAGAGATGAATACTCCCGCAATAAGATACGGCTAAATATCAATATAGCCAATTGAAGGCGAGATGAATAACGCCCACATTAGTGGCATAGAAAACAGTAACTCCTGTGCATTAGTGCACTAATAAATATCTTAATAAGCAATAAAATCTAGACGAAGATCTTGATGATAAATTCTGAATGAATATGCAATAACCAATACTCTTCTGTTTAGATATCCAAAATAAGATTCTAGTTGAAGATACAGAACGGTCAATAAGATTCTGGTTGAAGATTCAAAATAATCAATAAAATTCTGGTTGGAGATCCAGATTGAATAATATTCTATGTGAATGTTCAGAATGATAAAAATTTCAAAAAAAACCTGCTTAGAGATGTAGTTAGAAAAATAGGATTAAAAATATCTCTGTTAGCTTGTGATAAGTAGGTAAATATTGTGTTATAATATTTAAAAAATAAATTCTGTAATATGCAAGGTACTGATATGTGTAAAATAAATAAATGCTTAATAAAGCAAGCGTCAAAATATAAGTTCGAACTGTCCAAAGTTCTATTCTGTTGTATGCAGTATAGGCATGTAAAAAAATAAATAAGAAATAAAAATAGCCAGAACATCTTATCTGAAAATTGGCTGATAGCTCGAAGACGGAGCTTCAGAATGCTGGTACTCTCGATTAGGCATAAGAGGCTGAACTTCCCGATGAGGTGATTCAGTTTAATAATATTGGGGTTCCCCATGATCGGCAACATGACTTTCGGCTGGGTTCTTCGGGTGGTTGTTGACATTCCCGATGAAGCCCGAGACACCCGAAGTGATGCACAGTTCGACAACCAGGCGGGACCTCATCTAACGGAGTCAACTCCCAATGTGACATCATGTGTTCACCCGTATCTGATGACAGCATGGACTTCCGATCGTGGCTGCTTGCTTGACGCCTGGTACACCCGATGAGGTCCTCCAGATGAGGCCTTCTTTGACTTTTTGGGTTGTCTGCGACAGTGTTGACCACAGCTCCCACCGAGGACTACCTTTTGTATGTTCGGTAGCCGTGGCGAGCCATAATGCGTGTACTCCTCTTGGCTCCATGATGAGAGCCATATCAATCGGCATGGAGTTCGTGACTTCGGACGATAAACTTTCGAAGCTGAGTGCTGATGTAAACGAACGAGAACATGGGGAAATGTGACTCGCCATCCTTTTTGACATCGGTGGCACTCGACCGATCAAGACAAACGTATGCATGAGTTAGAGATTTGTTGAAATATTGACCAATCTTCAACGATGCGCCCTTTTCTGACGCGTCTCTGTCGACGTCTGATCTTCGAGTCTTAAGTTCAATAGATATTTGGTTTGAAAACGTTTTGCTAGTAGGAAGATTTATCAAAAGAGAGACACACGATTTAAACTGATTCAGACCTTTTAAAGGATAATAATCATACATCCAACATGTGGTTTCTTAAATATAGTGACAAATAGGCAGTGAAAATATATTCCCGAGAGAAAATAAGAGATGTCTAGGTGAGTATAAAGGCTACTTAGATGAGGCTCCAAATGCTTCTAAGGGTCTCTCTCCCTGTCTTTTTTATAGTGTGAGAGATGAGAGGTTACAATTGTGGTTGTTTATGATCCATAATGACATTAATAGCTATAATACAAGAGGTTACTAGTGTCATAAACAGAGAGGTTACTTGTGTCTATAATACAAGAGTTATCCATCTTAAATATATGTTTTGATGGTGCTGGTTATAATTCTTCTTGATCTCTATTTTGACAGATGCTTGCCCAAATACTTCATCTCTGACTTCAGGCAAGATAATGACATATTTCGCTATGTATGTTCGGTATTCTGATTTTTATTGTAACGACATAAAGAATCGATATTTCTGTTCAGTAGACGCCTTCCACGTGTTAAATGAAGGGAAGGAAGTCATGGCTCCCAGAAATTGGCATTCATAAGCAGAGGTTACTGAGTGCTGCCCGTCCGTTTGGTGTCCATCTCCATCTAATTTCATCGGTCTGGTTACTTGAGAGTCACTGAACAGAGAGAGAGCCATGAATAACGGAATGAACTCTTCCAGCATGGATGTGGAATTGAACTCCCTCAAATTACGTATCGATGTGGAGTTCTGAAGTTCTTTGTGGACACTTCTATGTGGAGTTCTGAAGTTCTTTGTGGACAGCATATGTCCATCCATTGCAAACGCCGACCACAGTAGTAGTCCTACGCTCCCAATGGCCCCGTGTTACTTCAGCAACTACCCCTGTTGTCCACGAGCAAAAAAGGCCAAGAACATTCCAATCATTGCTCAAGAACAACACAAAGCTTAATGGGAAGCACTTGCTCCTTACTTGACGGCCGGCCGGTCAAATCCGCGGAACTTGAGAGACAGATGGTCCTTGGCCAACCTCTCGACTTGTGTGGAGTGTGGACTGCACATGCGGGGTTAGCTGATGACAAATGGGTCCCGCTTATTCCTTCGTTTAGGAGATCAAGGAGATAACGCCAAATAAAAGAAAATAATGGAGATACGAGGGGTTGCATGCAAAGCGATCGCTCTACCATTTGAGCTACATCCAATTTTCACTTCGGATAAAGGATCTCATCTAATGTTACTGATAAAATAACTATCACGACAGTCCAACAAACCCAATCATCAATTTTTCTCAATAACACATGAGAACTGCACTTCATTATACTAAGAAGGAAATAGGGACGAGGCCCAAGGTACAGCAAGATTACATCATATAATAACATAAAGGAAAAGGATTACTACATATTTAAATATGGCTATTAAAGGAATCAATCCCCATTCCTTTATTTAGCATCAAATAATGTTCTACTCCTATGAATATAGCGTACATACATTCCCAAGTTTTATTTAGTTAAATTTTTATATATTGCTCTGTGAGCATGCATGGAAATAGCATGCGGGTCATCATATGTTTGTCATGACTGAATAAGGTTCCATCAATCGTTGTGGATTGCTGTTAGATGCCTAATATCACATTACCAATTCGAGATCAGTATTCTACCATGCTTGCAGAGAAGGAGAGGAGGGGACCCGGGATGTTGGCTTGATCTGGTTTGATATCACTTCTAGCACCATTACAAAAGATTATGATTTTTTTCGGTTAAATTTGTAGGTACTTGTAAAGAGATTTTTTCATTTAAGATATTCTTACAACCATAGAGTGCAGTTCAGTGTCTCCCATTCAACATCTAAATATCAAAGAGCAGAGCATATTTCTGAGAGATTGTCTGTAGATCAGCTGATATTATAAAAGCAATCCAAACATAGAGTAACCTCACGTGCCTATAAGCACGTTTATACTGCCTTTGCTTCTCTGCTCCTAATCCCATTATCCGACTTTACTTTTTCACAGTTAAATTAAATCACTATCATCTCATGCAGGTATAGACTTGTATAAAAAACAGAGATATTCAATCAAATGAAAATGATACAAGAAATTACGTAATGATCTAATACCATTTGCTAATAGCTTATATAAAGTAATGTAACATTTTAATTTCAAATTTTATGTAATTATATTACATGTAATAATTAAATAAATTTTATTTCAAACTATTATAAAAATTGATTCTGATAGTGACACTGCCTCACATCTTACTAATGCAAATATGGTATCTATAATTTCAGTTCATACCAATATCTTACTTAAAACTTGTTTAAATAAAAAGATGGAAAAGGGTTGTTTTGAGCAAATCAATGCACTTCTCTTTAGCTATTTGTTTCACTTGTGTCATTCTGAAATTTTCAAATTTTCAAAAAAAATGAAAAAAAAATAATGAAAACCGGCCGGCTATCTGATGGCCTGCATCTCCTGCTGCTTGATCGCATTCTGCAAATGGGGCGTTCAATTCAGTTTTCTTTAAAAGTACTCTGTTGTGAGCCGGTGACTGCATGAAGACTTAATCCTTAGAACCTTGCATTGTCTCTGCCACTGTCAAGTGAATGTATTTTAAGATCAGCACTCAGTTCACTTCTGAAAGTAGCATTCGCAGTCGTCTACTTTCTTCTAAAACAGCATGTGCCATCCATTGGAAACGCGGACCACAGCAGTAGCTCTACGCTCCCAATGGCCCCATGTTACTTCAGCAACTACCCCTGTTGTCCATGAGCAAAAAGGCCAAGAACATTCCAATGATTGCACAAGAACAACTATTAAGATTAATTAGAAGGAGCACTTGCTCCTCTTACTTGACGGCCGGCCGGTCAAATCCGCGGAGCTTGAGAGACAGATGGTCCTTGGCCAACCTCTCTTCCATGTGAAGTGCCACTTGCATTCAGATAATGGTCCATTGTTTACTCTTAATAACTCGATCATACCAAGACAGTTCACTTGCTGAGCTGAGCTATGTTTAACAAGATCGTTCTCATGCATATATTTGCAGTAGCCATCTTCAGAACTGAAACAGAGATAGTATCCGCAGTTGAATCTGAATATTGGATATGTCCTGTCCAAATTTACTCTGGTTGGCAGATGTGCAGAGCTGCTGCTGTTACAAAGGAAGGAGCATGCTATCAGTTCGTGATACGATTGTGACCCACCGGCCGTACATTCATCGCAATGCATAGTTGCATACCCATCCTAACTGTTCTTCGCGCAGCTAAATGAGATTCTCTTTGAGTATCCTAACTGTTCTCCAAGATCTGATCACATGATAATGAGGCACGTCTTTGACAGAACCGCTTCCAGTTTATACCGCCGGATCTGAACAACTATCAGTAGTTATAGCCAAAGATGAACGCCACATGGTCGGCATTCAGGACTTTCGTCGTCTGTACTGAAGCTTTTGACCAGCTGATGGATAATAACTATATAAATATTTGGTAGGTATACATGCAAGACATAATGAAATAGTGAAATCCTCAAACAAGCCGTTGTGAGAGAGCAAATAAAGAAAAGGGAGGCCTTGTACCTTATTATTTGTCTTTAGCATAATGCATCAACTGAGAGAGCCAGAAACACAGTTTTTTCCTTTTTTTTTTTGTTTACTTCTTTGTTTGGTTTTTCTTGTGAATAGATGGATGACAGTGGCCTGTACAAGTACGAATTAGTATCGACAGCTTTTGTCGTCTGTTTAGATTAGATCTGACCAGCTCAAGAGACGGTGTTTTAAGCTTTTAGTCAAAGAAAATAAAAGTGCACTCCTCCCTGAAAAATAAAGAAAATGATGCAGATCTGATCGCCTCAGGATGACATGTTCACACAGCTCGGCCATATGTTGTTCGGCTCGCCCCTGAGCTCCACTGCTCACATGTTACTAATAAAGATATGGAGAAGAAGAGCAGCATGTTCTTGGTGCGTTCCCGGGCAGTGGAAGCAGAAGCAGTGGAAGTTAACTGCCCAGCACAATATATATGCCCAGGTTGCAGTTACTAACACACTCCAAGCCCAAACAACAGACACTCCACATCGACCCAGCAGTCTCTGGATCTCTCATTCCTGCCTGCTTTTGCTCACTACTCACGGCTCATCAAGGCTCTGCAGATGAAGGTTCAACGTGGCAGCAGCAGCATCAGTGCGGTCATGAGCGTCATGATCTTGATCCATCTTCTCCTGCTGTGTGCTGCGAGAGCAGAAGCATCATCGACCCTCTTCTCTGCTGGCAACACTCGGCGGTTGCTACGGCTGCACCCGGCGGCGGAGGCGGCGACGGCCACCAACACTGTCCATGTCAAAGACGCCGGCGCCCATCAGGCGATGACCGTGCCGGCCAACTCAAAGCCGAGCGTGGAGTTCAACGCCAGCATGAGGCCTGCGCCCCGGAGCAGTTCCAACCCCAGACAGAATTAGTAACAATGGCATGAAGCTACCAATTTTCTATTTATTTTGGGTAGTTATTTCTTACTTTGTTACTCCAGATGCCTTTCGTTTCCTCTAACCTCATGTATAGTGCTAGATCTGCAATGCATGTACATGATGTACTTGTATAGCAAAGTGCCAGATCTCGATCAAGTGTGTCTAAGGTAGTTATGTGCCATTCTGAGGGCTCATTTATTTTTGTTAGTGACATTCCAGATGGGATTGGAAAAAATTTTGACAGCTTCTCCCCATTGGTGCCAACATGGGATCAATATGTGTATGATATTTGCTTTCTTCTTTCCGCCATGATAATTGTCGTCTTGAACCGGTGAATCTTGCCAGTATCTTGGAAGAAATAGTAATCTTAGTATAGATCTGTGCATAATTTAGATGGTCTGGTTAGTTCTGATTTGCTCACAAAGAGACCGGTGAATATTGCCAGTACGTAGGAAGCAATAGTAAGCTTGGTATAGATCTGTGCATAATTTAGACGGTGTGCTTAGTTCTGATTTGCTCACAAAGGATCGAAATACTTGATATAAAAAAGCAACCCAGTGCCCATAACTCTTTTTTTAGCAGGATCTAACCAGTGTGGTATTTACCCAGATTTATAAAAAAGACGGTTTTCCAGGACTCAAACTGTGAACTCATGGTCATAAGTAAACAGCTTTACTGCTACGTCAAAGCTCCACTCCCTTTGAAGGACCAAATACTTGATCATTGTTAAAAAAAAGTTTGCAACACAGTTGTAAATCCCAGAGATGGTAACCTTGCCAGACCATACAGACAGCAATTACTTAAAAAAATGTCAACGTTTATGACTTCGTCTCATTCAAATCACAATTACTTGCTTCAAACCAGCCACTGCGTAGGAACCAACAGGAAAACAGCAATTTTTAACCAGAAGCTATAATATAGGAGTAATAAATAAATGTGAACAACAGGGCAAATATTTTCAGTTCATATAGTAATAGTATATATGAGACCAGTAAGTTCTACAGCTGTTAGCCCTAAATTTTTTCCTGCATTGGGCAACTCTTCCCAAGCAACAATGCCACTATCTTTTCGCTTCAAGTCTAATTAATGAGCAATGCAAATAACCAAAGTGTCTAACTACTACACATGAACAGGGGTTCAACAGCGCCACAAAAGAAACAGTTATACATCACAAAAGCCGCATGCCTATTCTACAAATCTTTCCGATTCATGAGCATTGGTCCTGCTTTTCTTGCAGGACCAGTTGACTAAAATCTTAATACACGAATTATTGTTTAATATACAAAGTTAGCACACCCTTGTGCTGAATTTATAGCCTGAAGACTGCCATTGAGTTACTGTCGCTGGACCGACGGAGATTGCTGCACCTGCACTGGTGGAAAGAAACCAATGCCTGATGACTGAAAGAATCCAGCTGATGTTGATGATATTTGCGGTGCCTGCGGAGACTGCTGCTGGGGTTGGCTCTGAGCTGGTGGAAGCGGAGGTGGAGGCAGTGGCAGACTGGGCCCTGGAAAGCCTGCTGGCAGAATGTTGGGCAATGGAGGCGGAGGTGGCATAGAGCCAGGCATCATACTGAAAGGTCCCATTCCAATCATTCCTCCAGTATTTTGGGCAAATTGTTGCAGAAGTGCTGGTGGAGTTGGTGCAAATGAACCTGGTGCCTGGTTCACCGGTGTTGCTGGTTGTGTGCCTCCAACTCCTCCAATCTGTTGTTGCACTTGACTGAAAAAGGGAGTACCCATGTCACTGGCTTGTGTAGGTTTCTCAATCCTAGGCCTCTTTTCAAGCTGGAAGCCTGGTGGTCCAGCAGAGAGCTCTCCAGGAGATACGTTATTCATGGAAGCAGCCTGCTCAGCTTTTAATGAATTGAAAATGGAGGACAGAACCTTCTCAGGTGCTGCCAAAGATGCAAGCTTGTCTGCCATGGCTGCTGCTGTTTTTTTGGACTCATCACCCGCAACACTAATTGTAGCTGGAACTGAGGTGGTGGGATGCAGTGGCTGTAACTGGGGAGATATTGGCCCTACTCCGGAATTCTGCATCATTACGGGTGTTTGCTTTGTGATTGGACCAGAATTAGATCCTGAGCCATTGATAATAGGGGCAAAACCAAGACGCCGTCTCAGTTGCAAAACATGTTCAGCTTCTGCTCGAGCAACCTATTTTAGATATTGAATCAGCAGTGAGCTACACAAGTTTAGTCAACTCTTGTACAATTATTAATTGACAAGCAGTAGCAGAGAAATATATTATAACCAGCATACATTATAATCTCAAAATAGTTAATTTCACTCCTATTTGGGGGAAAAACGACGAGTTCACAGGGATAAACAATACTACAAATCTGAAGCAGAGGTATCTTTGCAAATTTCCACACCAAACTTGACATGTACCAAGCACATATACTTGGCTGATCAACAATGCTATTTTGTTGTCAGCATGTGACCCTCAAACATAGGAATGCAAGTCAGGTTGGGAGATGTCCTAAACAGCAAATCAAACTAGTCAAGATGTTCTATAAGTAGTATAGCATCTCCAATGTGCAGTAGGAGCTGGTTCTAACTTCTAAGGAATAAAAAAAAAATCATTAGGACAAGGTTCTAAGCATTGCAAGCATGGATATAGTAAGGAGCAGGTTCCTTGTATGGAACCAGGTCCTATAAAACAATTGGAGTTAGTGCGAGAGCTTTTTTATTTAGCGGGTCCCATCTATAGATCCAACATCTGGTTCTATACATTTAAGATATGCAAATAAGCGGTTCTATACATTTAAGATATGCAAATAAGCAAAGTCATGTCACTATGGGTCCCATTTTAGAACCAAACCTGATTCTATACATTGGAAATGCCCTATGTGGAATTCAAGAAATAGTGCAATGTTATCTTTCTATAATTTTGGCATGTCTCTAATTCTTTCTTAAATTACAAAGCAAAACTCCACTCATGTCTAACACTGAATGGAGTGTCCTGGGTGCAATGAGGATTCAAGGAAATCATGATGGACAAAATAGCTGGCACGAGGCAAAAAAGCATTCTAGTAACTTAGTGAGAATCCTTATAGATGTTAAAAATGCTTGATTAAAAAGGCTATGTACTGGGCACTAAGGGTAAAAAAGCATCATAAAACAGAATGGCCACGAATTTGATTTTCCAGGAAATATCAACATATAATAATGTAATAAATAATAACATACTAGCAAAAGGAGGCAGATGAGAATAAGATATTAGATGATAGAAAAGTATAACTCTTACTTGCAACTGACTAAGAAGAAGCTCTGACTTTGATTCCTGTTATAAACAAAAAGAAAGAAAGAAAGCTCAGAGATGATAGTTTGAGACATTGATCAAAATAGAATATTAGAGTAAAGATAAAGAGTGCTTAAAGACCTGTTCACTGAGGGCTTCTCTTAGTTGATTAATCAAAGTTGCCCTCACCATTTCAACACTTTCAAGTTGCTCAATACACTGCTTTAGGATTGTTTCCTGTTTTTCAAGGTCGGAGATCAACGACGATTCTTGCTGAATACCTTAAGAAAAAATACAGGCCACAAAAGCACAACACATAAGAATGGGCGCAGCAAACTTCTAAGGTAACCATGGATTAACAAGCTAGTGAAGGCAAAATCTTACCATGGTTACAAGCATCGTCTACATCTTTGTTTATCTTCTCCAAAACACTAACAGTACTCTTGCATTTATTTAGAGCTGTGTCTTCATCAAAATGTTTATCAAGAACACTTTGAAATGCAGTCACAATTTTTTCAGGCATCCCGCCAACAATCAGTTTCTAAAATACAACAACAACAACAAAGCCTTTAGTCCCAAGCAAGTTGGGGTAGGCAATCAGTTTCTAAAATAGAATATCACAAATATAAAAGCAATTCCAAATTCAATTCAAATATGACCAATTAACCCAAAATACAAGGAAACAAAAATTGTGTTACAGGACTATAGGAAACTTACTTTTACTATTGTACTGGAATCCTTCCTTACAGACTTAGAATTTGAAGAAGGATTGGTGCTACGATTTGAGTTTTTCCCATTGCTATCCAATGAAGGAATGTTGTCACCAAGAATATCATCTTTTAGGCCTTCGATGCGTGTTCCAAAAACCTTTCTTTCATCCCAAATCCCTATCTGCAGTCCCAAGAAAAGGATTGAAAAACATATATTTCAAATTATGGACTTCATTCAAGAAAACAATTCCAATTCTAGACTTGCGGTCACAATAAAAGAAATAGATAACACTGGCCAGTGTAACTTAATGCATAAGTGATCAAGTGTCAACGAAATCTGGTACCCTAATAAACCCGTGCACAGCATAGGTGAAAATCCAAGCAAAAATCTGATAGGAGGTACCCCAATATAAAATATTTAAACTCCTGAGTACCAAACAGGAGTCCTCTCCAGTAAAATATGCATTCCTAAAACCCATGACTGTTAGAAACATAGGGCTAAAACAATAGAACATTAACTATCTCAAATGCAACTATTTGACTCGTAGTAGAGGTATTCATGCAAATTAGTATGTCTGAAATCAAAGTGCATCACAATTGACCATATTTTATAAAAAAGACAACAGATGTGCAGATAAATGGAATCCAGATAAGTAATTGAATAACATAAAGGAGCTAGAAATTGCGACTCCAATAGTTTATTAAATAAAAAAATAATAGAAAACATTAAACCAAAGTGGTCAGGCCCTTCCCCAGATCCTGGGCATGTGGGAGCTATGCGCACCGGGCTGGCCTTTATCGTTGCACCATATGATAACGACACAGTTCTAGAACTTTATCGCTGGACTGCATAGCATTTGATTAAAACATAATTTCTAAAACAAATATAGTTGCTGGACTGCATACCATGTGATAAAAACATAAGCAACTTACTAATCTTAAACCAAACGCTTCAAGGCCAAGCACTAGCACCATTCTAGAACAAATATAGTTGGTGGACCATAGCATGTGATAGAAAACATAAGCAACTTACTAATCTTGCCACCACTTTCTTTCCTTCTTCTTCCCCTTTTTCATACACATATTTCAATGATTTAGGAAGAACCCTCCAGAACTCATTCACATATTCTCCTCCCTTGCGTTTGCTGTTTTGCAAGATATCATTTGATAGATAAAGATATGATATTTTCTTATCGTTGGTTGCACTATTAAATTGCTTCTCCCATGTGTCTACAACCCTTCTGGCTCTCTTCCGGTGAAAAATGCACCATTGTGAAAGAGCTGCTTGAGAATTAAGAAATAAAAAAGAACAATACGACTACAGCGATATAGATTCAAGCTTGCAAAAGAGAGGCGAGGGGCATGTTCTGATTAAAGTTGGCAACATGCACATTAAAAAGTGATAGTAAATGAGGAAATAGCAAATCCATGATTTCTGAATGATGTTCTAATCTAGACTGACACAGGCATTGTCCATTACTCTAAAGCCTTACAGTATCTCTGGTGGGATTCCTTTGATACCAATGTACAATACTGAACTGATTAACTGACAATGATAATGAACCTAGTAAATCTATTACACAAATTAGAACGAAAAATTATAAGTGATAATTTGCTTCGCTAATACAAACAACAATACAAATGCTAGTTCAATCTACAAAGGAGGCTCACTAGCCCTTTGACAAATGCAAAAGGAGGTTTACCAATACATCTACTACAGTGATAAATGGAATTATGTTATGCAGGTGCCGAACTTAAGTTCCAACTCTGTTTCCTTAGTTTGGTATACAACTAAAGGACACTACCAGGGTTTTAGAAACCGGCGAAAACCGGCTGGTTTTTGCGATTTTCGACCAAACCGGTCCGATCCGGTATAGAGTTGGGTCCGGTTTTCGGTTGAAAACCGGACCTAACACTGTAGCAAATCCGGCTAGCCAGCTGTTTTTGGCCAAACCGAAAACCAGCCCAGAGCCCGTTTCTAAAACCTTGGACACTACTACTTAAAGACTTAAGAAACCTAAGTCTGTAGGAGTACATAAAAACCAATAAGTTGTACAGATGTGAATAAAACCTAACAACAATATGAGGCATGCTACATAATACAAATAACATAGATATGCACTAGAGCAGCTCAAGTGGTATACTTCAGGGCCCAATGGTATCGCAGAGCTAGTTTAACTCACGACATGGCAATATGTGATCTAGGGCTTT
>BCLH01003655.1:6348-26852 GCA_001602315.1 Zoysia pacifica
TCATCATATAAACTTAGTTTAAATTTTAAAGGTTATATAGCCATACTACATCTATTTAATAATTTAATAACAAATTTTGAATCTTAGAATCACAAGTAAAAGTAAATGGAGGGAATAAAGTGTATAAAACAAATATTACACTGATTTCATTTTTTAATACACTAAATCAATAAAACAAATTATGTAGGCCATTCTTTTTTATTTACTTGTATAGTTAGGTATATATTACCACTAATTAATGTAGGAGTATTTGATTCATTCTATTTGTGTTTCTTTTATGTACTTATATGTAAATTTTATGTTTGAACAATTTATCATTGATATATTATATTGTGACTCTACAAGATGATTTAGTACTAAAAATTTATTATTAATAGTCACCTTATTTAGCATCGACCAAAAAAATCATTCTAGAATGTTGATAACTTAGAGTCATTTGTAACTCCTTAAAATATTATGATAATTTTAGAAACAGTGTCTTTATGTAAAAGATTGTTTTATCTTTTTGTGTAGTTATATATATAAATAATAATGTGTTGCTTCTTATTTTTGTTTGTTGTTAATATGGTACTAATATTTATCTAATTTTCATATATTATCAAACTTATAATCATTTTATTAAAACCAATTGTAAGAGATAATTTGTAGATCATGTATAAAAATTATAATATGTTTATATATCCTATAATAGTTTTAAAGTTTTTAAGAATAGTAGTATATATTTAGAATATATATGTAATAAAATTTTGCAGTAAAGAATATATTTTAGAATAATATGTAATAATTCATCGACATACCAATGTTAATAAGCTGTATCCGTCAATGGTATCACCATTAGATATTTCTTGGTTGGTTCCATTCCATCAGAGCGGTGCTGTAATATAAAATAGCAAAGGGATGTGACAAATATTTTACATCATTTGGTTAGATAGGGACACATTCCATCCAAGTTTGACGGCGAGTAGAAAATGTACCTCGTTTTGCAGAAATTCTTTGTTCCTCATTTGAGCAAGTGTTTTGTTCGTTGTTTACGGAATGGCTGCTGTCGCAAAACAGAATTGCATGTTTTTTGGGATTTCAAAAAGAGTGAATTCCTTTCTTACCCCTAAAATAGTTGTGAGTTCCTTTTTGGCCCTTTAAGTTTTGAACTTCTCTCTAAAGACCGAAATTTAGATTTAGTTTTTTTTCTTAGCTCTTTCGTTAGTTTAGAGCACTAACGGTATTAATTGTAAGATGAAATGACCATTGTAACCCTAATCTAAAATGAACCAACATAATTTTCATTTGTATTTAAATTAATTTAATGTACACTATTAATCATGTGATGATCAATAATTACAAAACTATGTTAGTGAGATCAGATTAATACAAGAGGTAAAATAGTCATTTCATTCTTCACTTAACACGATTAATGCTCTAAACTAACGGAAGAGTCTACAAAGGTAACATTCTAAATTTCGATCCTTAAACGGAAGTTCAAAGCCAAAAGAGCCAAAAAAGGAATTAATGACTATTTTAGGATCAAGAAAAGAATTTTCTCTTTCAAAAAGGGAGTTTGTTCAGCTTCTTTTCTGGATCGCCAATTTGAACTTTCAAATCAGTTGACTCTATCCATCTCTCGTGCTGCAAATTTCGTTTCTCTTCATCGGGGTGGGCGACGGCGTGTGGCAGTCGGCGTCTCGGCGGTGGGCGACGGCGCGTGCCGTACACACAGGGACGCCGTCCTCTCCGCTGTTTCTCAGCTGTTGGCGCTGTGAGCGCATTTTTCTTTCACGTCTGTCTCTTCCTGCTTCCGGTGACGGCTTATGCCTTGGGGATCGTAGTCCTTCTCAATTGTCTAATGTCGCCGTGCTCCGTGAGTGTCCGTTTCGGGGCCCTTACTGCATGATTTTTTCCCCTTTCTGATTTGACCTTTCTGCTGTTCGTCAACCTGCGCCAGGTGCGTTTTCTTCCATGCGATCGCGCGTATTGTTTAGACCGACTCCAGTTAATCATTCATATATGTTGTGTAGAGAAAATGGAAATTTCGGCCCACCCAAAGTTTCATTCCTAGCTACGCCATCGCATGCAGACGAGGTCGCCGATCCGATTTCTGTAATCGCCAACGACAGTAGGGCTCAACAAGCGAAAGGTGGGCTACGGCAGCTGCACAGGATTGTACGAAGAATTGCGCCTCGGCCACGTGCTTGAGCCGCCCATGCATCAGGAGCAGCATGAGGATCCTGGGGAGGAAGAGCGGTGCCGTCCAGCAGGCTCGGGCTGCCCTTGGCAAGCACTCGCCGGTGCATGGTCGGCGAAAGCAGCGGAGCACCCACCTGCACATGGACAAGGACGAAGCGGTCAGCCGTCTCGAGTCGCTGCCTGGAGACATCCTGGTAATTACATGTTTCAGCTCTGAATCCGCTTTAATTACTTCGACATGCATTGTGGACTGGTGGATATGCATTGTGGACAATTCTATGTAGGAGTAGTGTGAAAAGATTAGCAGTATAGCAGCATTCTTTATTACAGTACGTATTAGTAGCATTCTTATACTTGTTAGTAGTAGCCTATATAAATTTATACCGTTTATGTATGTTGTACACCGGTCTTCATGCCTCTAGTAGACAGCCATCTTGTGCTGTGTGAAAGCACATAATTGATGCTTCCATGCGGTGCTGATAGGAGTAATATAATTGAAGCCCAAACCCAGCTGTCTGTGCTTGACAAATGCCAATCCTGCGAACATGGAAACGGGGCAAGCCACCGCACCGGTAACACCGGTCCACTGGGCACTGGCCAACAACCAGATGAACAGCGAGCTGATCGTGCCGTGCAATCATTTGTGGGCCGGGCCCAATCCTCCAGCATTAAGGCGCTGCAGCAGCATGTGTACACTCTACAGCATCAAGGCGCTTTTTTTTTTGAAGAGGAATTATGTTACTGAAAAAGTGCAGTACATTCTCGAGGCTTTTACAACCACTCTGAAGAAAGTGAAGATTACATAAGGTAACCTCAGCTTTCAGACATCTCACCTCTTATTTCGAATCTGCCGCAAAACCATTGTCTGTGTTCTCTTCAAAACGAATTATAATCGATGAACAGATATCAACCATCAATTTGTAAAGAAGAGAGCACCACCGCTAACCCAAAAACCATCGGTTAAAATCCGAATCCAAAGCTATCGATCTCCTCAACAGCCTGAATAACTATCACAGCATCAGAGATGTACAATACATACACCTCTTCGCCCAAAAAAAATGTACTCAATCCTTCACCATCAGAGTCACCTCCGAAGCCGAAGGAAAAGAGGAAAGCTTCACCTCGCTGGCACCAAAGAAACTCTCACCACCGAAGACGACGATAGGGCGAGGCAGGGATGGAGCTCGATCTACCCAAAATAGACCTAATACCTACTAAAGCTAGAGGAGAAGGAGCCCCTCACCCTGGAGCACGCCGCCGCGAGCCGGAGATAGCAGGGGAGGGGCCAGAACGGACCCCCTTCGAAGGAGCGCTCAGGCCACTGTTGGGGGCCAGAGCTTTCGAGAGGAACCTCAATAGAATTCTTACAGCACCAAGGCGCTTGATATTTGATTGCCTGGAAAGTGCGGATTTTACGTGCAATAGGAGATTTAGTTGGCTTGAACATGTAGTTAGATTCAAGGTTGATATTAATGAGAATTGTAAAGATAGTTGCCGACGTTTCTAATCGAGATGTCGAATTGCCGTAGCACTGACCATGTCACATGCGAAGCGACGACAGCAAGCACTGACAAGCGAAGCGAAGAGGGGGCCTCCTCTACGCGTCTACGCCGGCAGGCCATGACGACGCGTCGACGCGTGACAAGCGAAGCGACAAGCCCAGGCCCGGCGCCGAAGACGCGGTCGCGGGGGCAGCGCGGCGCTTCAACATGGTTTGGCTGGCGCCCTGCGTTTCTCGGCGCAAAAGAATCCGCGGTGCCGCGGGGCGCTGCACGTGGTTGGGGGGGGCCGCCGGCCCGCCGGTGTCGATCAGCCGGCGCCGAACCGCTGAATCATTGAGACGTCGCCAGGCGCGCGGGGGCGGACCACGCTGCTGCTGGGCGTTGGCCAGCCCAAAAGTAAGCGAACAGCTCGGCAGAGCCGCGTCAGTTGCACCGTTCTTCTTTGCCGTAGCATCAGCTTCGTTTCCTTTCATACTTCCATTCACTGGCATAAACCATTCACCAATCAACGATTCAGATGTTGCTGGTACCGTGGTACGTAGAACCAGGACTCGACCGAAGTGGCGTTTGGCCTCGCTGTACTCTCCGCCAGTTTGCCGTGCTTCCCCTCGCGCGCGCCTCATGGACACGCCTCGCGCCACAAGTTCACGTGCGGACTGCGGAATTTTATAAGCCGGAACGTGCCATGGTGGACAAAGAAGACCAATCTTTTCAGGCACAGGACGTACTCGTTCTACAGAGATTTTGGCATTTTAAAAGTTGCCAGATTCCTCCTTCATTGGACGCCCCTTCATTTAAAAGTTGCGAGTATCATATCAGTTCCAGGAGAAGGTAGAGCTGTACTACTCACGTTGGATGTTTCTGGAGTTCTCATTTGAGAAGCACTTGTTTATGGGTCACAGGTGGAGCTGCGGGTGGACATGCACTAAGCACGCTGGCAGATTATGAGCTTCTACGAGCGTATTACACTGGCATTAGTCACCAGTCATTATTCAGTACTAGTAGCAGTGACATCAGTTAGCAGTAACATGATTAGCGTTAGAAGTTGTGCCTGTTCACAAATTCCAATTGATCCTGACACAACAATCTGGCACATTGATCTGGACGGGTAACGAAGAAACAAAGTGCGACGCTCAGCGACGTGGGATGGCTCGAATTCGCTCGCGAATCCAAAACCCCTCGAAATCGCTCTCGATGGGCTCCGAAGTCCTGCCCAGTTTGCACAAGCTTCGCGTTCCAGGCTTCCAGCTCGCTGCAATGCGTTTGGAATCTTGCTAGGCCGCGCCGGTCCCGTCTCCTCCTCCATTTGGCCAAACAGAAAAAAGTTTTGACCGGAAACAGAAAAAAGTTTGCCAACAGCATGCTGGCCAATCAGACGCTACGCTGGGTACTCCATGCGTCCTGTCAAAGACAAAAGAGCACGAATCTCTGCTGTACTCTACTCGACCGAGTCATGGGGAGTTGGGAACCGAGATGATCCCATCCCACTCGTGGCGTGTCGTTCCACGGATAGAGCGGCTTTGTTGGTCTCGGCGCCGACGGCCTCCCGCCTTTTGTCAGTCCACCGCCTCCGCCACGGCGTCCGGTGTCCCATTTTCCTGTGTCAAATCATCATGGCATTACGGCGTGTTGGGAGGCGTCAAGGTGCACGCCGTTTTGACGGTCTCGTCGCCCGTGGAGTATCAGCTTTGGATGCACCGCAGCAGGCTGATGAATCTCTAGAAATTCGGCGCTACTGCTACCTTGTCACGCGAGCGTTTGGAGGAGTAGTTCTAGGAGCATGAAAATTTGGACTACTCGAATAGTATGGAGATGAAGCAGACCCGGTTGCTTGCTTTTGGGTTCAGGCAGCCACCGTTGCACTTTCAGAATCCACCAATTTTCGCCGCAGCACGGCTTGGCCGTCCTGGCTTTGGAAATCTTCTCCACTGCCCGGCTGCGCGTACCAACACAGGACGGAGATCGCGAACCCGTAGTCCATCCACCTTTTCTCCTAGTACTACTGCGGCACTGCCAAGTGCCGACCCGATCGGAGGGAGCTCACTCGCAAGCTCGCAGCAGAATCTCGTCGCCGGCTGCTTGCCTTTTTCGATATAAAAACCGGGCTTGGCGGGGCGCGTCGCTTTAACCGCCCCAGTTCTCCCGCCATAAATGGCCACCGCCGCTCTCACCCCCGCACCGACGCCGCCGGGGCCATCACCGCCGCGCGAGCTCGACGCCGCAGACGGCGGCGACCGGCACCACCACCCGCTCCTCGCCGCAGCTGCGGCCGCCTCGCTCCTCGCCTTCCTCTACCTCCCGCGGCCGCTGCTCCAGCTGGTGCTGTCCCCCGCGTCGCTCTCCACGCTGCTGCTGCTCCTCTCGCTCCTCCGCCTCGGCTCCGCGCCGCCCTCTCCCTCCGCTCCTCCTGCTCCTCCTTCGACGTCGACCCCGCCGTCACAGCCGGAGACGCGGCCTCCGGAGGTCCCAGAGTCACCTCCGCCTCCGATGCCGGTGCTGCCTGTCAACGGGGTTGTGTTCCCGGAGCCGCCCGAGCTGTTCGCGTCGTGGGCGGCGAAGGGGCGCGCGCTGGAGGTGATCCACGAGGAGTTCGAGGCGGAGTGGGGGCGGCCGGAGGAGATGGGCCTGCCGTGGGATGATTCCGACTCCGACTGCGACGGTTCGGACACGGACAGCGGGAGCGACGACGACGACGGCAGGGGGATGATCGAGATCGAGCTGGAGGAGGACAGCCTCATCGAGATCGACATCTCCAGGTGCCGTTGACGGCCGGACACGCTGCCTAATCAACTTCTTCTCTTCGTTGGATTAATTCTTGGCTCCTTGGTTGGGGTCTTGACAAAAAGTTTTCTGATAAAGAATTAGGCGTGTGGATCACTGGATTGGGGTTGTTCTTCAGCTCGTTTTTCTCTGGATACATGGCTTGCTCCAATGTACATATAGGATTATGATGATGGGATACTGAGTGAGAGAATCTTTGCTTGCTTGCTCGCTTGCTTTCTCCTCCTTTTTCTGAACCTGAATGATTTGGCTACTTGAGATGCTGGTGACAATAACTTCATATTACATCATACTTGTGCTACACATTGATCACATTTCAGTATGGTATGAGCAGCTAGGATTCTGCTGATCTGCTCAATGAGCAAGCTTTTGTTGGAACGCAAATGTTCATGTTCAGTGCCGTGGTGACGCCGCTTGGATCTGGTTCCGGTGCAGCAGCGCAGGAACGAATCATGTGCGAAGATAACGTCGGCTGTACTGGCGTCCTGCAGGTAGGTGGTTGATGGGTTGGTTAAAGTTGGTTTGCCGAATCAGAGTTGAGACCACAAGAACAATGCACCGGTGTCGATGTCATGCTGTGTGTACTGCACTGCTGCTCCAGTTCCCACTTGAATCAGTGGGAGGAGTACTGTCCAGGCTTGTCCATTTCTTCAGACGCCACTTTGGGTTTTGCACTCGTGATGACCGCCTGTTTGCTTGCTCGAATAACACTTTTTTTTTACCCACAGTAATTATGCATTTCATAATCAATTAATCCTAAATAGGTTGAAACATTGCTTGAATCTTGTCAGATTGCATGTTCTGATATCCAATCTTCGCCAACAACCTAACTGGCAAAGGCAGGAGGAAACCAGGCACAGTCCCTGTCATTTGCCCGACGAGCATACTGCTTTTCGGATCACTGATCAAGGTTTCGGTGACAGCTTAATGTAGGTCTATGGTGTCAGATCGTCGTCAGCCGACTGCCGCATTTTGCCATCTAAGCTCACCACAAACACTGAAAATGAATGTGTGATTGGATCGTATGATCGGGCTGGGCAGCTGGCTATAGCTCTATTGGCCCCGGTAGGAGGTTAGGTTGTCTGGTCCTCGGGAGTCAGATCACAGACTCAATCACAGGCCAGTGATCTTGCTTAGAACTGAAGAGAACAACTACTTTCAGGGGCCTCTAGTTCAGAAACAAGCCAGTGGGTGGGTGCTCGTCCCAGTTGTCTCCTAGTTCAGGTTCTGCCCATGTGCTTTCTTGTTCGGTGGAAAGTTAGGCTGTGCATAGTGTTGATGAGCTAAGGTAGATTGGATAATGCCCTGTCGATAAGATCATAACAAGCACTGGTTCTTCAGAAAACAGGGGCGCTAATTGCCATCCGTTTGCAGAATATATTCCTCGCTGCTTGGAGGAAATAGATCGTACCACAGTGAATAATCACTACGTACTTCAGTACTTCACCCTGTAAGACCTAAAACATGAGCTTACACACAGAACTAAAAGATGTGTGTGCCCTGGGTCCTTATTCCTCGACGGCCTTCTCGCCTCCGCCCCTGAACAGCAGGATGGCCAGGTTGCCGATGCCGAAGTAGATGAAGCAGCCGGACTGGTGGGTCACGAACGAGCCGAAGTCGGTGCCCACGACGCACTGCCATCCGGCCCCGTAGGACCGATCGAACTCCTGCAAGTAATGCGCGTCAACAGATCACAGTCAGAATCGAAACGGGGCAAGAATCTTTTTCACTGTTTTTGGTACGTAGGAGGAGGAAGAAGACACTGTCGGCGTATGTACCTTCTTGATGAAGCTGGCAATGGCGGTGGCGTTGGAGACGGGCTCGAACTCGTCGAGCGCCTTCCCGGCCAGCCGCAGCGCGTGCTGCTGCATGGCCTGCAGCATGTCCGTGTCGCCGATCACTGCCCGGCTCTCCAGCATCGTCACGCTTAATTGCTTCCTCCCTGGCGTGCTGCTTCGCCCTGTCCACAGCACCAAGTGGAGAGTCCGGCGTGCACGGTGCAGCGGTGGTAAGTGGAAACGAGCTGCTGGTTTCGCTTCGCTCGTTCAGGCTATATAACCAACTAGCAAATGGGGCACTCCGCTTGACGAGTAGCGATGATCGATGCCGGTTGCCTCTCGGCGTTCTCGTGGCTGGAAGCAGGGGTGAACGTGTCACGCACCATGGCCGCCGGTGGTGAGCCAGGACGTGAGGACTCAGGCGACGCACTTGGATGGCTTCGTCTCCACGAAGACGGCGATTTATTCTCTGCTCCGTCTCGTTGCTCCTGTCGTTCCTTGCAGCGAAGCTGGTACTCTGGCTTGGGCCGTGGTAGGCTCGTCCTTGATAGAGCACATGCACATAGGATAGCATACGGGCCAGCTGTTATAGAAGGGCCGCTACAGAAAAAAAAACTGCGGAGGCCCATAACGCGGCACTAGCCACGGCAGAAGCTAGCACTGGCTGTAAGCTTCGTTAATTAGCACTGGTGACAAGTCTGGAACCGAAGAACATCACACGTGACATTGTCCATTGCATCTTGAAGTCAATGCCAACTGAAGAGAACAAAGTGACGAAAGATACACTGTTGGTTGGTGGCATTTAGCTTTCAATTAGCCAAATGTAGCTGCCAAATACGGTCCATGCTTTCTAATAATGCTTTGCTGAAACTTCAGCAGCTGCACGCACTGGCCAACTGTTCACTGTCTCCTGTCTGCTTGCCTCTCCCAGGCAAGAAACGCAACACCACATGATCTTGGACGGTAGAGCGAAGGCAAGGATCAGATTGGCACGCATCCTTGTGCCACTTTGGACTGTATGCCTTCCTGGCCCTTTCATTTCAATGACCAAGTAGCCAGTAATCGCTAGTACTAAGCTATATGCTGCACTGTATACCTGCATTGGATTACATATGTCACTAAACTAACTGTCAAAGAAACAATAGTCCCTTCCAATCACGCGTGTTTCGGTGATACCTGAAACTAATGCATCTAGAGGACTAGCTAGAAACATTTCTTGCACTGAGAAGACAAAAGCATTGAGCCACTCGAAGCACATCTAAACAATCAGGCTCTAGGTTTGACAATCAGAGGCCGAAATTCCCGAGTCAATGCATAAACATTCCGGCAGGAGATGGTTGCCTCGCGAACTTTTTTCTTCTCAAGAAAGTGGAGCCGTTCCTGTCCTTGGGGCAACTTTTACAACGAAATCGCCCTAGGGCTTCCTGATGGTTTACCGGCAGCACTAGCACTTTGCCACCGGCCACCGCTT
This sequence comes from Zoysia pacifica, assembly GCA_001602315.1. NCBI lineage: Eukaryota > Viridiplantae > Streptophyta > Magnoliopsida > Poales > Poaceae > Zoysia > Zoysia pacifica. Next base: position 16,062 of record BCLH01003655.1, read on the forward strand.
TCCATGGGGCCAAAGCTTTAGGACCTCTTTGTGATCTGCAATCCATGAGGGGCAATCATGCATGGGTCCAGATCGCTCCCTTTATCTCCGCTGGCCGGCTCGAGACTTTAGACTGTGTTAGCATTTTTTTTTCACACCGAAGAATATGAGAGTTTCTGAAGAATTAATGGAGGGATTGGACCTGTTGACGCCGAAACAGATCCCACGCCAACACACGGGTCATGGTTTCTGTTTTACAGAGGAGAGATGGTTTTATTCGCAGGGTAATTAATCTCATAAGTTAAAAAAGAAATTAAAATTAATCAGTTGAAAACTTTTCTCAGTCAGCATTACCGGAGTCTCTTGTAAAGTGCCGGATACTTCGATAAGATGTCGAAGGTTTCGTCGTGTAATTCTGAGAATTTGAGAGGGCTCACTGTATACTCTAACAACGTGTCGAACACTCTGATGGGTTAATGTCGAATCCGAGAGGGCTCACTGTACCCTCCGGCAGCGTGCCAGACACTCCGATAGACCAAATGTTCGAACCCGAGAGGGCTCATCGGACACTCCGGCAATGTGTCGGATCCTCTGGTGGGCCAAGTGTGTGAACCCGAGAGGGCTCACCGGACACTCCAGCAACGTGTCGAATACTCCGATGACCCTATGATTTTTAGGTATCAACATATGCCTCCTTGTTTTTTATGAAGTTCCTACACAAAAAACATTTAAACACTTAAAAACCTCTAAGGACTATAGTTTTCTTAACTCATCAGCCATTATATTCAACTTTGACAACTATGTTCCACACATCAGCCACTTCTCTCTTAAGCTTTTTTGTCATGCACTTGGATGATACTTTTTCAAGTATTGGCTGTTAAGGCCCCTAGGTAATGATTCTTCGCAAACATCTTTCAATATGTATACGTTTTCGGCGATGACTTTTCCTATTCGGCATGGCTCTTTCCAACTAAGAGATCATTTTTCGAACTTGTTGCTTCTTGAGCCTACGGGTAGAATAATTTTTTAAACCAATCCGCTCACCTAAAAAGTTTTGACTTTCACTTTCTTATTGTAGGCTCTAGCAACTCGAGCCTTGTCTCTCTCAATTTTTTTCAAGGCATTTAAACACTTATCAGTGACTTCATCGATATTGTCTAGCATTAGAGTTCTATACTCATCGGTGAATAAATTATTTTGTTTGGCTAACCTTAGAACTTCTAGATTTATCTCGACAGGTAAAACGGTCTCTTGTCCATACATAAGTTCATAGTGCGTTACCTTAGTTGCTCTATGTCTAGATATTCGATGAGTCTACAATGCTTCCGATAAGACTTCATGCCATCTCTTGAGATAGTCCTTTATCTTTTTCTTAATGAGTTTAATCAATATTTTTTTATTAGACTCGGCTTGACTATTGGCCTGAGCATAATATGAAGATGAATTGAGTATCTTAATTCCGTAGAATTCGGCAAACTCTTTAACATGACCAGACGTAAAGAAAATACCCTGGTCGATAGTTAAAGTTTGATGTATGCCGAATTTATGAATAATACACTCAGTAAGGAACTCAATTACCTTTTTGTGTGTTATGTTCTTGAAAACCACCGCTTCGATCTATTTAGTGACATAATCCGTCACGACCAACATGAAACGATATCTCTTCGAAAATGGAGGATGTATTTACCCTATGAATTTCAATCTCCATTCTCAAAATAGCCATGGTTTTATAATAGGGTTCATCATGGCTGCAGGTGCCAATTGAATATTTTTAAATCTTTGACACTCTTCACATCCTTTATAGTAGCGATAGCAATCGGCAATCATGGTTGGTCAATAAAATCTAGCCCTCATAAACAAGCATTTCATTTTTGAAGCCAATTGATGCATACCACAAATGTCCTCATGAACTTCTCCTATAGCTATTCTAGCCTCATCATCACCCAAACATTTCAAAAGCAAATCATCCCATGTTCGGCGATATAAGTTACCATCGATCAAAGTATACTTAAAAGCCACATACCGAACTTTCTTATCTACACTTTGGGTTAAGCTATGAATGTATGAAATTATGCATGACCTCCAATCAAGTGATTCGGTACTATCACGGTTTGACGTGTTAGCGTCCGATCGGTCTAATTTTAACACCTCAAGCATCGTTTTCTTATTGACTAAAAATCTATCTTTACTAACATTGTAACCCGATGCTTGTTGAGCGAACTCATTGGCTTCACTGTTTTCTAGCCTAGGCATATGATGTATGTTAAATTTATCTATTCTTCTAATGATGTCTAGACACTTATCTAAGCTGGCATTCAATGATCCGTCTAAGCATTAAAAATTTTCAAAAATTTGTTGCACTATTAACAACGAAACACCGAAAGCCTCTACATACTTAACCCCTATGTACTCCAACATATCTAAACCGAACAATAATGCTTCATATTCGACTTGGTTATTAGTGCAATCATACTCTAATCGGTTTAAAAATTTAAAGTGTGCATCATAAAGAGATACTAAAACCACACCAACACCTTGACCCTATTTACAAACCGATCCATCAAAATATAACTTCTAAAGGATAAAAGTAACATAAACAACATCTAGATCATGTTTTAAATCAATCCGATATTCAACAATAAAATTGGTAACAATTTGGCCTCTTATGAATTTCAAAGATTCATAAGTCAAATTATATTCAATCAATACATAAGCCTATTTACCAAGCCTACCACTAGAAATCGGCCTATGTAACATATGTATAATAACATCAGTTTGACAAGCAACCACACAAGTGCTACATAGCAAATAATATCTTAACTTAGTGCAAGCATGATACAAGAAAAAGCATAGTTTTTTTATGAGAGTGTATCTTGTCTCCGCATTCACCAACTGTCGGCTCACATAGGTGATCACGTACTCTTTTCCTTTTTTGTGTCAAAACAGTACCAACCACATCATCTTTCTCAACTACATAGAGACAAAAAAGGGACTCCTCTATTAGGCGTCCTAAGCACCGGTGGCGAATACAAGTACTCTTTGATCTTCTTAAAAGCTTGTTGTTGTTTTCTCCCCCCCCTAAAGTAAATTCGGCTTCATTCTTTAGCCGAAGAATAAGAGTAAAGGCATTAATCTTACCTGATAAGTTGGAAATAAATCACCTTAAATAATTCACTTTTTCTAATAAGCTTTGCAACTTTCTCTTACATGTAGGCATTTGCACATTTCTAATTGCTTTTATCTTTTTAGGATCTATCTATACGCCTTTTTCATGAATTATAAAGCCTAAAAACTTCACGGTCGATACAACAAAAGCACATATGAGCGGATTCATTTTCAAACTGAAAGACGCATTCGATCCAAGGCAAGTTGCAAATCGGTCCAGTGAGAATCTAAAGCGACCGATTTGATCACCACATCATCTATGTAAACTTCTATGATAACACCAAGCAAATCATAAAAGATAAAGTTCATGGCTCTTTGATTTTTGGCACCCGCATTTTTAACCAAAAAGTCATGACAACTTACTCAAACAATCTTACAAAACTGAGACACTTAAAAGCAGTTTTAGACATATCTTTTTCGACTATGAAGATTTGATTTTATCTCGCATTACCATTAAAAAAGCTAATAATTCTATGACCAGAAGCATCATTAATCGACATATCGGATATGGGCATAGGATATTCATCTTTAAGAGTGGCTCTATTTAAATTTCTGAAATCAATGCAAACTCTAATCTTACCGGTGTTCTTTTTTTCCACCGGTACGATGTTGGATATCCACTCTGTATATCTGCAAGGTCTTATAAATTTCGCATCAAGTAATCGGTTAATTTCTTTTTAATCCGATCGTGCATATTCGGGTTGAATCTTCTCATCGGTTGCTTAAAGGGTCTAAAACCATATTTTATTGGAAGCCGATGCTCAACTAACTCGCGGCTCAACCCGAACATTTCATTATAAGACTATGCAAAACAGTCCACATATTCTTTTAGTAAACCAATTAACTTCACCTTATAATCGGCTTTCAGATTTTATTTATATAAATTGGTCTCGGATTATCATCGGTGCTAAGGTTCACCTTCTCAAGAGGATCGACCGATGTGAATCCTTATCCTAACTTATCCATATCTTCTATTTCCTCAGTAGCTTCGCAGATATCGTTCGTATTGGATCGATAGTGTTCTACTTTCTTTTGCAACTAATCAAGATTACAATCCATTAAATAACATTATATGGTTGAGCCGATTCTCTATCGGCTTTACATTGACCGGTACAAAATTACCTCTAGTCACGTTAAAAAAATCATCATCCGTCAAGTTTAAACCGATCAAGCACTTGACAGTGTCATACGGCAAACAAGATGATTCGGCCATAGCAACACAAGCCGATGCATTCGTATGAACAATCTCTACATCATCTCCTACCTATTGTATCAAAAATTGATGCAATATAGAGGGGACACATCTATTAGCATTAATCCAATCACACCCTAGGATCAAGCTATAACTACCGTGCACATCGACAACAAAGAAAGCGGTAGCCATGGTCTTGCTTCCAACGGTGAGTTCCATAGAAGCGACTCCCGTAGCCTCGATAGGGTCTCCTTCTCCCAAACCGTTCAAAGTTATGTTGGTTTGGATGAGCTCATCATCGATCTTACCTAGCTTCTTAAACAAAGAATACGACATTAGATTAACAATAGCACCGCCATCTACAAACATGCGAGAAATCGGTGAGCCATTAATATAACCTCTCACACAGAGAGGATTCAAATGGTTCTTCGATTCCTCAAGCTTTTCGAAGATAGCACTTTTCGACCCAAAGTCGAATTATGCCATAACTTCTTCTTCCTCTATAATCGAATAATCGAAAAGAGACAAGCAAATGGTGTTAATGTCCATAGCTTCTCGAGGCGGTGTAGGCTCATAGTTCAAGAGGTCGTCGTCATAGAACTCGAACATATCGACGTCTTTCGTGGGCGAGGACACTGTGGAGTCCTCTCTCAAAATGGCATCGGTCAAACCAAGTGGCTTCAGAGTAGCCTCCACTTCCTCCGTCACCGGTGGAGTAGAGGCCTCGAGCTTCTTAACTCTCCACTGCTTATCTTTAGTGACCATCGACTTGATCTCATTGAAAACCTCGTCCCTCTTTTTCTTCACCTCCTCTTCTTATATTTTCAAGAGATGTAGCCTTTGGAGCTACCACTTTTGAGTGTGGGTCAAGCTAAGCGGACGCCACCTCAGTTGAGTGTACTTAGAGGAGCTCTTGCTACTACTAACTTCATGGTCATGAGAGACCTTTTCGACCGGATCATCCAAAGTGATCGGCCCAGTGAAGACTTCCTCGATTTTGACATCGGTTTTGCCGATTTTCACGACACCTCTGGATGTACTCTCTTGATGAACAACAGTGAAGGGAGCATGTTTGTTACCTTGCTTTGAGCGCTACTCTTGCTTAGGTGGTGGAGCTCTCTCCTTGAACCTTGATCGGTCGAGAATCCGTCGGATTCAGAATAGGGTTGGAGAGTCTTGTGAAATATCTCCTCTCGGTACGTTCTACCCTGGATGAAATGGCAGGTATGATATCAGTGGAACGGGCCTCGGTGGCACGGGCATCCACAGTCCCATGTATGGATGCCACACCGAGAACGGTGGGCAAGGCATAGAATGGAACTACGACGGCGGCACTCTGAAGCCATGTGAGGGAAGAGGAGGAGGAGACCCGTGCACATTCACGGTTGGCCACATCTTCTTCCTAGGTGGTCTGCCTCTCCTAGGTGGTGATCTTGATCGCTTCATAAACTGATTATTTAAATCGGTCTTTTGATTCTTGTACTTAGTCATAAGCCGGTCGAAGACGCTTTTAGGCCCCATCTTTCGATCCGTGGCTTTGCTTTGATTCAACTTCCACTTGTCCACTTTAGAATTTTTTGGCTTTATTATCTTGGGCTGTGGAGCTTGCCCCTCGGGTCTAGAGCCTTTGATGGTGATTTTTAGAGACTTTTGACCATCAAAAAATTTCTTGAGCACCACCTTTCTAAAAGCCTTTCTCACTTGGAGAAACAGACATCTCATCCCTAATTATCACATTCTTCTCTTTGGTTGTATCGGCTTGATGAGGTCGAATCAACACCTTGGGGTTGAGCTCTAGAATGTTGACGAAGAAAGGGTGCTTCTCGATCTGCATCTCCTTTGTGTAGTAGCATTACAATCAGTAGTAGCATAAGAATAAGAGTTATTCCATTTACAATATTGCCTACGCTTAATCTCATCCGCCGAAGGTAACGTATATGCGATCTTAATATATCCACCTTTGTGTAGCTCATCAAATATTTTATCACATTTGGCTATATCAAAGGTGTATTTCATATCGTCTTTCCAATTTTTATGAATCGGCTTGAGCGAATCACAAACAAATGATTTGGCCTTACAGAGCCAAACGAACTCGGCTGTTAAGATGTCATTGGAATCATTATCGGAGCTATCCGAATCACATTCCACAACGTGCACGCTACGGCGGATCTTGTAGTCATATTTTATTTCTTTGCTTCAGCATTCTTGAGCCGAAGCCCTTTGTGGGAGGTGGGTGAGCATAAGAAAATTGTATCTCTCCAACTTTTCTCTAAGATGCGACCATAAACCACTAAAAGCTTGGTCAGCTAAGTCTTTTTCAAAAATTGTTAAATTAAAGTATCGGTTTTTAATATCTCTAAACCGTCGAAAATAATCAACGACAAGTTCCTCTTTCCCTGATAACTTCAATTCGTTGTCCTGAGAATAAAAATGATCATGAAATTTACGCTATAACGACTCTCATGTGAAAATGGAGCCCGGAGACAATGATGAAAACTAAGAGAAATCAGTTTCGGTTAGTGATAAAGAAAACAACCGTGCTTTCAAAGTTTCACTAAAACCAGCTTCTAGTTGCGCTACATATTGACTAATGTGTTCTCAGGTGGTTTTGCTATCTTCACCATTGAATTTGACGATGTCAAGAACACGTCATCCAACGGGATACAGGGCAGAATCAAAATACGCAGGGTATAGCTTTTGATAAATTCGGTCTCTCCCTTAAGGTATACCTCTAGCGTTTCGCGAAATTGATTGTTTAAATCCTTCTTAATTTGCGTCATACACTCCTCTATGTTGGCAATGGGTGGCCTAGTGGACGTGACCGGTGGTGTAGGGTTTAGGCTTGTTTTTATGGCACTAAACAATTCATTAGAAGCGGGACCGTGAGGGATACCCGTACTGTTCGGTGAGATAGGTGGTGTACTATATGTAACGGTACAGTAAGAAGAAACAAACGTAGCCAATTAAGTCAATCGGCTCGTAGCCGGATTGAGGATACTAGTAATTGGCTCCACGCTAGCGGGAGACACTACCAAAGCGTTAGTTTGCATATTAGAGAAAAAACTAGATTGTCCACTAAACGAGTTCAACGGCATGCCATACGAAGGTTGTTCTATACTAGAAGTAGTGTGCGTCGATGTACTAGTAGGAGAACCTACATGTGCAACATGAGACGACGATGTAATACTAACATTCTTAGACTTAGAAATGTTTTCTTGAATTATGTATTGCATATCGTTCGTTAACACCTTTTTCATGTCGACTAAATAATATGAAAGGTCTTCAAAAGTGATAGAGGGTGCGAAGATATCTTTACATTGACAGCACCCATGGCCGCGTCGTCGTCGACAGTCGGAAGAACGGGCTCCTTCACTTGAGAGATCGCTTCTTGCAGTCTTTCTTGAAATAAGCCAAGTACTCTGCAGCTCTCGCTTCTCGGGCGCTTTGCACGCCTCTTTGGAGGCCCTCCGACGTTGCAAGAACATCTTACGTGCCTTCTCAGACAACTCCTCAAGGATGACAGGACGATGTTCGTCGTGAAGATCTCAGAGGTCATGGTAGATCCTCAGCGGAGTCGCTAAAAAATGTGTTAATGTCGAAACGGATCCCGGGCCAACACACCGCTCGCGCGTCTGTGTGTGGCAACATCGACGTTTCTTCAACGCTGGGTTTGGGGCAGCACCTAGACAATTTCGCCTCAGGAGGAATCCCGTCGGAGGAGAATCGTTTTAGGGATGATCCGAGCTCGGTCAGGCCAGCCGGATCACCTTCAAACGTCATTGAGACGAAGGAAGAACAACACGATGGTCGAGTAAGAGGATTAGGGTTTAGAGAAGAATAAAATGTAAAAGCAAATTGTTTTGATCGATTGGAATGATTTTTAACCGGCCATGGGCCTCTGTTTTATAGTGGAGAGATAGTTTTATCCCGTAGGACAACTAATCTCAGGAGTTAAGAAACAAATTAGAATCAATCAGCTGAAAACTTTCCTAAATCAGTATTACCAGAATCTCCAGTAAATTACCGGACACTCCGATGATCTAAGTCTTCGATAAAATGTCAGAGGTTCTATCGTGTAATTTCAAAAACCCGAGAGGGCTTACCGGATAATCTGGCAATATGACAGACACTTCAGTGGGCTAAATGCTCGAACTCAAAAGAGCTCATCGAACCCTCCGACAGCGTATCGAACATTTGGATGGATCAAGTACCTAAATCTAAGAAAACTCACCGAACACTTCGACAACTTGCCAATACTCTTAGTGACCCTGTAAATTTTGAGTGTCCGCAGGGCCTTTGGAGTATCTTCTTATCCACACGCCTCCATTTTCCTACGGTGGAGATGATCGCAACAAGGTTATGTGTGCATGTGAACCACCGCAAACTGCAATTTGCCAAACATTTATTGATATATCTTTCAGCGATCGATCGGTACTCCAATCTATCTGTGATTACCTGCAGCCATGCGCCGAGCCGGCCCCTGCGCCCATACCATTTTGCATGGGCTCTTTCATCCAGCCACAAGAATCTTACTACTCCTACGTAGCATGGCAAGAGCGTGATAATAACTCTTACCAGCATCTCTGTTGCCTGACGAAATGTTTTATCTATCCTTCGACCAGTACAAAAATCACACGTTGCCACTCTGTTCTTCATTCAGAAACGAGTACTAAAACACACCGATCGAGAGGCGGTCACATGACCGAAAGCTATGCGGATCTCCAGAGAGAGGAAAGCGAACGCCCTTTTCGTGTCACCACGGCAAGCCTCTTGCGCGATCTTTCTATTTGTCATCTGTTCCTGTGCGTACGTTCTCTCCTTCGTTCCTTCACATCTATGCACCGGCAAAAGCAAGGGCTCTCGTGATGAGGGGCAGCGCGGCCATGGCCCCCCGTGGGATCGAGGTGGGTGCAGCCAAACCGAAAGGGCTCACATGGGGAAGAAGCGCGCGGTGGACAGAGCTACTCGTAGCGGCTGCTGAAACGGGCCGTCTTTTAGCCTTCTAGGTCTTGGCGATGGCCGATGGATTTGGTTGTTCTGGAATACATGGCGCATAGATGCAGGCACGGGGGAGAATTTGGTAGGTACTCCGTACTCGTCCTCCTGTCCACTCCCGCGCGTTCTTTGGTGCCGAGTGGATGCTTCAGTGTCAGTGCGTAGATCATCATTCTTGGATGCAGGCTGCGATGCTAGTAGTAGATGGCCGGATTGACTGGAGAGAGTGTGCTCGCCTTGCCATGATTCCATTCATCGATGGTGACTCGATGCTGCAGCTTGTGATGATCGGAACACTCTATATTTTCTTTCAGGACAGAGCTAGTGTGATGTCTTTGCTCAGCCATGTAAACTTCACTGCAATTTGTGCGTGCACGAAACGGATGCCATGAATTGTTCGTAGATGGCGGCATCTGTTGCTTTCAATCCAGCGGAATTCATGTTACGTACCGCTATGTATATTGGTTTCTGGATAATCGAGTTCCTTCTCAAAGAAACATATGTTCAATCATCTGAAATATTTAGCTGATAATGTTAAAGTATAAATAAATTGCTCACTTTTTACTTATTAACTTAAGTTTTAATTAATTGATGTATATAATTTAATACTCTCTCGTTTCAAATTATATATTATTTTAAGCTTTTCAAGTTATTTAAATTATAAAATTTTAAGAAAGCGCGCTGAAATGGTCGAGATGGAGTAGACGGAAGGCAGAACAACATGAATATCCATGTACTCCATCCGGCATCTGCTCCGCTGATCTTTGCTGGTAAAAGCTTGATGCTTTGCGTTACCATAGCCCATGCCCCCATGATCTGGAGCTGCACTCGTACGCCTAGCATTTTGTGCCGCTATTCCATTCCCTCGTCGTGCCCAGCGCCGCTCCGCACCAAAACTCCCCGATCCCCAGAGGCAGCGCGCGTCGTCGTCGCGTTCTCCCATAGCCCCGAGCGCGTGCATCAACAGTCGCGTGCTCGTGCTGCGCCCCCACCGCCGCGGCAGGGCCCACCGGCCTCCACCTCCTCCATTAACAACCTTGAGGACGCCAAAGCTGTCCGGCCCGCCGTCGCCAGTTCAGCACACCACCTTCTCGCAGTAACAGTTATCACACTCCCCCCACCGCTTCTGTTCGCTTTTCGCTTTTTCACCTCACAGAGCAAGGGCGGCAGGAATCCAGCGCATGTGAGCGAATGTCCGGAGGCGAGCTGGTCGATCGATGCTGAGGCTGTGAGGCACCGGGAGGATGGGTGAGGAAGCAGGGGCGGCGGAGGAAGCGCCGGTGGGGAGCCAAGAACCGGAGCTCGACGAGCAGGGCCGGCTCGCGGCGGCGCTGGAAGCAATCAGTTCGCTGGTCTCCGAGTCCCTCTCGGCCTCGCTCTTCCCGCTCAAGTGGCAGCGCATCAGGGAAAGGCTCAACCGGCTCCACGCCGGCCTCGCCGACATCACTGTCACGGCGGAC
>BCLH01003656.1:0-26957 GCA_001602315.1 Zoysia pacifica
GCACGCCACGCCCGCCCGCCGCAGCGCCAGCGCCGTGGCGAGCCCCGCGATGCCGCCGCCCGCGACGACGACCTCCGCGTCCACCTCCGCCGCTGGAGCCTCGCCGGCCATCGGTCGCGCGTCACGTACGTCTGTAGCTTGTGGGATCAGGCTGACGAACTGCGCTACCGCCTACCAATGGCACTCTGCTCCGTACATCGGTGTGCGCGCCAGATCTTTTAGCACGGCGGCAAGTGGATGTAGACAAATGACAAGGGGAACTGAAAATGACTCCAATGATGGTGATCGCCTGGCAGTTTCCATAAACAAAACACAGAGGCTATCCTTTTTCGCAGCGTCGTCATTATATCTTTTGGAGTTGGTTATAATTCATTATATTAATGGGTAAGATTTGCTCAATATTTGAAAGCTCAAAGCATAATTCTTCGTGTCTTTTTTTTAAGTCCTCTCTTTCTCTTTTTTGGATCAACCGACAGGAGAGACCCTGAGAGTGACTTTGTCTGTTAGAAGCTTTGCTCGTCGCGTTGAGCTCTTGTTGCTATAAAAAATACATCGTATGAGCTCTATGTCACCTTAAGCTTAATATCTAGGAGTCTCTAATAGTTTTAAATAAAGTTCGATCGTTTTCACGCTTTTTAAAACTTTGGTTTATAACTTAAACAATCATTTATAATATATTTTATTATGCTTGAGTTGTACTGTTAGTGCTCGCTTTGTCGAGTGACACCCGATAAAATTCTGTGGTCGATGGATCGTCTCTTCGCGAGGCGATCTGTCAAAGTCCAGTTCATGATGAGATGTCTCCTCGGGCTGGTCGCCACCACGTTGACCGACGCCCTCGAAAGATGGGGCGACGCTGGAGCTGGCGCAAGTGATGGTGCATTATCCAGGCGTCGAACTTGTGCGCGTCTCTGAGGGCTTCCCTCTCGACGCTCCGAAAGCGAAGATCAAGGAGCTGACGGACGATGTGCGGCCCCAGGCGGCGGACCTCTGCTCTGGCTTCCATTCGAGGGAGTTTGTGCGGGAGAGGTTGGGCTCGATGCCAACCTGTCGCCAGGGTCCTCCACCGTCGCCCCAAAACCCGTAGGTTTAGGTCTTCTTCTTTTTTGTTTTTTCTTGTAATGACTTTTGGTGATGTACTTCGGGTATCACTTGTAAGATATGTTAATAGTAACAATGCATTCTGACCCTTGCCCGTGCCAAGTAACTTTGCATTTTTTACCATCGTTGGGCGTTGACAGAGCGACCAAGTCGGGTATAGCGTGTAGGGTTGAGTATCAGACTCAATGCAGCCGCAGGGCGTCACCAATCCGAGTCGTCAATCGCTAGCCATGAGAAAAGGCTCGAATGCTAGCACCTAGAATTTACTGTACACATCCGAGGATCAGCAAAGAACGAGGCTTAAGAACGATAGCGAGAGGCGCGGGGCCTGAGAGCGACGAGGTCGGGTCGCGACGCTGTCCTTAGTTAAATCACACCGAGCCCGAGGGAACTTTCGGAGTTCACGCCAGCGCGGATTGGAATTTAACTTCCAAACTCCCACGGACCAGGCCGGAGTCTTAGAACGAGAACGAGGCATGGAGCGGGCGAACGAAAACAAAAGGCGCGAAGCCTGCGAAAGACGACGGGGTTGGTTCGAAACGTTGCTCTTAGTTAAATCACACCGACCCGAGGGAACTTTCGGAGTTCACGCCAGCGCGGGTTGAGATTTAACTTCGAGATTTGTACGAATCGACCGCCGAGTGGGAGGCGTCAGGGCTCAATGAACACATTGTGGGAGTCAGCGAACATGTTGTAGGGGACACTCAGGTAGCCCCCGAGCGGCGGGGGTCGGCCTTTCGGCCGCGCATCACCGACTAGAACACAAAAAGAGATAAAATTGGCTTAGAAAACTTATCTGATTTTATTATGCGTAGAAACGTCGCAAATTTTCAATGTTCCAGTCATTCTCGACCTCTTCGCCACACTCGGTCGCCAACTTATAGGCGCATGGCCTTAGAATACGCTTGATTACAAAGGGCCCTTCCCAGAGGGGACAATTTATGCCTTCCGGCCTTGGTTTGGACTCTCTTCAAGACTAGGTCGCCGATGTTGAACTCCCGACCCTTGATGCGTCGAGCATGTAGCCGACAAAGACTCTGCTGGTACTTGGTCGATCGTAGGATGGCGACGTCACGTGCTTCATTGAGTTTATCCAAGGCGTCCTGTCGTGCAACTTCCGATGCTTCTTTGTTGTAGGCCCAGACTCGCGGAGAATCGTAGTCGATGTCGGTCGGTAGAACAGCTTCGGCGCCGAATGCCATGAAGAACGGGGTCAAGCCCATCGTTCGGTTGGGGGTCGTCCGCAGACCCCAGAGCACGGAGGGGAGTTCCTGGGCCCACCGTTCGGCCGCATTCTCAACGTAGTCATAGATTCGGAGTATAATCCCCTGGAGCACCATGCCGTTGGCTCGTTCGACCTGCCCGTTGATCCTCGGATGGGTCACGGATGCGAAGTCGAGTCGAATGTGATACTCCTCACAGAATTCGTGAAACTGCCGATCGGTGAATTGCGCACCATTATCGGTGATGATTGAGTTCAGGACCCCAAAGCGACAAATGATATCGTAAAAGAATTCGACCGCCCATCCGACGCTGATAGAGGGCACCGGCTTAGCTTCAATTTATTTGGTGAATTTGCCCACGGCGACGAAGAGGTGGGTGAAGCCCCGGGCACTTTTCGGAAAGGGCCGAGGATGTTGAGGCCCCAAACTGCGAAGGGCCATCTGATTGAGATCGTTTGAAGTTTTTGCGCCAGCAGATAGGTCTGTCGGGCATAGTATTGGCACCCTCGGCAGGTGCAGACTAGCTGTTCAGCATCGACAACAGCTGTAGACCAATAGAATCTCTGGCGGAAGGCTTTTCCCACCAAGGTCCTCGGGGCGGCGTGGTGCCCACAAATTCTCGAGTGAATGTCGTCGAGGATATGCCGACCCTCCTCTCGGGGAATGCAGCGTTGAAGAACACCGTTGGTGGTTCACTTGTATAGCTTGTCTCTGATGATAGTGTAGGCTTTTGCTCATCGAGAGATGCGTCAGGCTTCATTGGTGTCAGCTGAAAGCGTGCTATCTTGGAGAAAGGAAAAAATATCTCGAGACCAGTCTGGAACGATTGCCATCACTTTCGACTCTGGGGTCGGGGTCGGTTGGCCAATCGAGACATCGGACAAGGTATCGGCCTCTTCTTTGATCTTGATGGTTGGCTCGATGAGGACTTCGAGAAAGACGTTGTTGGGTACGGGATCTGATGGTACTCGGAATCCGCATCGAAAAAACTAATGTCTCGCAGCCAGCGGTGAAATCGACCACCTGATCTATACGCGGCAAAGGAAACAGATCCTTTAGGCACGTCTTGTTGAGACTCGTATAGTCAATACACATCCTCCATTTACCATTCTTTTTCTTGACCATTACAGGGTTGGCTAGCCACTCATGGTGGTAGACCTCACGAATGAACCTAGCATCGAGCAGCTTAGTGATTTCTTCCCCTATGGTGTGGACACCCCGTTTTTGAAATGCACTGTGATACACGTATCAGTCTCTGGATCAGTAACTGATATGCACAACAAAATAGAATATATATCGAAAGCATACTTCGAAAAAAAAATAGATACCTGAGACAGAACTTTTAGCGGCACGCGGTGAGGATCTCTATGATCCAACACCAGTGGACCAGTCAAAAGCGAAGTAAACAGCGGAGCACTAAGGCTTAAATTCACAAGCAGACTTGAGAAGCAGAACAAAAATCCAGCGCGTCTTCACCTATGCGGTCCTCTCTGTCTAAAACCACAAATGCAAACGGGTGAGTATATAAGGTACTCAGCAAGCTCTAACACTAGGCAAGGGTATATGTATAGATGCACATTTGGTTGTAGCAAAGATAAGACTACGGGGTTCAATTTTTGCGAAAAGCCAGTTTTTATGCAGGGTGCACTACAGATGATTTTTAAAGGCAAGCGAAAATATTTGTTGTCTATATTTTAGTAGGTTGGACTTGAGGGAGCATAAACTATTCCTGTTAGTTCCCAAATTTTAACTGGAAGGGCCTCCACTATCCTATTCATACACTTTATAAAACACAGGCACCTACACCCACTCACACGCCATAGATATCATAGAAAACTAATCGTAGGGTACTCGAACAAGTAGCATGTCAAAACCGTGACAACAGCTATTTCAGAAGGATTTTTACATTCTACAGAGGTTGTACACTGTACTCACAGGTTATGCTCCTCTTGATCAACAGATTTGAATAACGCTTACCCACGACTACATAGGTTTCCATGAATTTCACTCAAGATGTACACAAGGCCTATTCGTCAGGGTATCATCCTCCCGATGACGCGACAGTACATTCCCGAAGCTGAATCGTGAAGATTTACCACAATCACGTCATTTTCTGATCTCCTACTATGCTAGGTATTATCAAACCAGGGGCTATATCCATAGGCTTACGGTCCCTTAACGCAAGCAATTACATAGTCGAGAGCCAGGCAACGAGTTATCTCACGCCCTTCTCCTGTCTCCTTGTGTCCTACCCACCTCCTAATGGCTCGATGTGAAATACTTACATAGCGGAGATAAATCCTGCCCAATATGTACAAGTTCTGTAGTTGCACGAAATTGCTAAGCCGAGGAATAACGAATCGGTCCTTATATAGCAGGGGTGGCGAAATCATCCACGATAGGTGGACCACACCGAAGACTATACACCTATCACCATCACCTCTTGTGAGCCCCACCTCACGACCAGAATCAATCCTCTTTACCTAGCACCAGTTGCACTAATCCCACCTCATTTTATTTACACACACCACCAACAGCATTTAACACATTTTGTAAATAAATAGTGTATGGTGTGGCGATGCAAAACATCGCAAGAGGGTTCCTCAGCATTTTAATAACAAGGCAACTTTCCGTTTGTTAAAGTATCTTAAGGACGGTATCCTATGGTTAACAAGGAGGGTATCGTCAACGGATAATCAAGGTAGTTAATATTAATGTCTAGAAACGACACTAATATCAGTAAAACAATCAATCAAGTAGGATTATAACTAACACAATATTTTAAATCAAAATATTATGCATAGCAGAAATAGATAGGCACTATAGTAGCATTAGCAAAATATAGGTTAAATATGATCAAGGCATTAGAGCTTGCCTGCAAACTCCTAATCTTCAAAGCTTGAGATCGGAGGTTCTTCTTCAAGATCCTATTCTTTAGTCTCTAGCTTGGCGTCCAAATCTTCATGCTTCTCTTCACACGCAGTCTTCTGGCTCCTCTTGAAGCTTGACACTTCCTTACACTCAGCGTTATCTACGCGAAGAAAAGCCTAATAAAACTATTGCAAAAGAAACAAAGCTTGAGAAGCGATAAAATCCAAGAACTCCAAATAAGAACCAATTAAACACCGCGAGAAAAAACTAGTGCAAATCATGCATGATGCGGTGTTTGATATGCCTAGTGCAGCTTATGGAGTGTACTAAGTTTCCTGTGGTGGGTAGTTATTGTGATGGGCGGCTAGGCCTGCCAGTATGGTTAATGGTAAGGCATTTGCACGTGTAGTCCTGTGAACAACACGAATGCCTTATATTGTGAACTTAAGGCATTCGCATTCGCATGGTGCATAGTGCGTCATCTTATGTAAACCTTAGCTTAATGACTAATATTAACATAAGTGCTTTAACTTCTAGTTCATTTTAAGCTACATTTAATTAGTGCTCAAGTGATCACGTGGGGTGCATAGTGTACCATTTAACTGTATACTTTCTATTGTGTAACCTTTAGTGCGTAGGGATTAATTACAAGATTCTAGACTTATAGCTAAACTGGTATGGTTCACTGGCGCTTATGTGCACTACTGCAGGTAAGATGCATATAGGTGCCATCTAATACTTTATTTAAATATAGTATGCATGAAACCTATTGTGATTACAAGATTAATTATTCTGATTCCTAATATGCAATTGCTTCCTAATGATTAAGGGCTAATTACTAGCTTATATTTTATAGATAAATTACTAAAGCTAAGGTGTCTCTTATGCCCTAATGCATGCAGATGCAGGGCAAAATGCCTGTAGGTGCTATATTTACTTAATTCCTAACATAAAGGTAGGAAAACTAGTATTTAGCTACAAGTGTTTAACTACTAATCATACGATTTTAATCTTAAATTGAATTACTTAGTGTTAACATTGGTATGAATACAAATGTGCACTAAATGATGAAATCATGCTATGGTGGGGTGCACACTAGCTTATTATGAATCTACGCTTAGGAGTGCATCAATTAAAGAATTGCACTAACATCAATAAAACCAATAGAAAGAACAAGCAATTAAACTCCGTGAAGAACTTACTATAGAACAAACCGGCAATATCAGATGTGGTGGAGCTCGAGATAACGATTCCAACGGTGTATTGGTTGCTGTGATCAGTATTGGGATGTGGCGGTGGTGAGGCAAACGAGGTGTTCACAACAAAAGACAGGAAAACCCCCCGTGGACACGTTACCTGGCACGTGTCCACGGTTGTTGGGTGTGTGTGTGCAGGAGTGAAACAGTGAACAAACCTCGTGGTAACATGTTTAGGTCAGTGACCTCAGCCATTTTCTGATGTTGCCAGGTGGCCTGTGACCGAAAACTAGCAAAGGCTGCGTAGACACATGGCTCAGCCTGTGTCCACTGCCTCTGGACACATGCGCGTCCCGAATCTGGGAAAATCTAGTGGACACGTGGTTCGGCCTGTGTCCACGGCCTTTGGACACATAGATGTCCAGAATCGAAGAAAACTCTGTGGACACATGACCTGTAATGTGTTCGTACCCGTGCCCCAGGTTCGTGGTCACATAGCCGTGACCGTGTCCGTGCCCAATTCGGATCACAGGAAAGTGACCGTGTCCGCGCTCCAGGACACGTGTGAATGGGTCAACCGGCTACCGTGTCCGAGACATGTGCCGACTACCGTGTCCAACCTTGTTCGTGTTCTAGGCATGCTAACCGGTGACGTGAATCATGGACATGTGTGCGTGGTTGTGTCCATGGTTTGGGTTGTGGTCACAGGAACGCGGCCGACCGTGTCCGTGTCCGCGGCCGACCGTGTCCGTGTCTGTGGACACGTGAGCAGCGTCGTGCTCGTGTCCGTGACCGCGGACACATGTTCGCGATTGTGTCTAAGGTGGACTTGGGGCCGTGACCGTGTCCAAAGTGGGCACGGGGCCATGCCGTGTCCATGCTCGAGAACATAAGGCCGGGTGTAGAACCTAGTGCAAGCGTAAGCATGTGCATGTGTGTGGCCGGCTCGTAGGGTCATGCGACCCACTGGTCAGAGATCAGAGCCGCGCCTCTTCTTGCGCACGCGCGTCGAGGCGCAGTGCGGCACAGTGTCCTACCAGGGCTTCGCCAACATGGCTTAGCTTGTGGTCACGCGAACATGGTCGTGACCAAGCCGCAGTTTGTGTGCGTTCGGGTTGGGTGACGGCCGGTGCCCAGGTGGTTCCGTGTCCAGACCCGGTGTGTGTATGGGTGCAATGTTTCTGTAATTATATAAATAAACAGTGGTCTTGATGTAAAAAAGAATAGGACTAATTCATAATAAAATAGGAGATCAGAGAGCTTCCTATAAGATTTAGGCTTAAGACTTTATCTAAAGAAATGAAGGGCTTTTCTAAAAAAGGAATTTTCATCGTGTGGCTTCCTCTTCCTCAACAGAGGGGCGGTGCACCGGGTTCACGGCCCCGTGGACCAAGGTCAACGGCTGGTCCACGAGCGCGGCGTGGACCACGACGGCAGGCCGGCCGAGGAGGTCCCGCCAGACTTGAGGAAGGGCCGGGGCAGCACGAGGGCGTTGCAGCGGAGCTGTCTCTGGGCTCGGAGGAGCCTGGGAAGCACTGTTCCGAGCTGTCGACGGAGAGGTACCGGCGCATGGTGGCCAGGTGCGGTGAGGGCCTAGTTCTGGCCCTGTTCCGCCGCAATTGATGAGTCGCAAAGGAAGGGGAGGCCGTGTAGGTCGCGCAGGCAACGCCGGAAGGGAGAGTCGCTCGCCGGAGGAGGTGAATTCCTGACGGCGGCTGGAGCGGTGAGCAGTGGCGGCCAATGGGAAAACTCAAAATCGAAGCTCGATTCCGAGACGATGGTGACCAGGCTCGGTGCCAGGAGCAGGTGGGCAGCGCGCTGTGCCGCGTCATGGGCTCTAGGGAGCCGCGGAGGTGCTGTTCTGCACCAGCGCCGGTGACGGGGGCTGCGCCCGGCAGCGGCGCAAGGCGCCGGGGCGCGGGATGACCGGAGGGCTTCGAGGTTCATGCGAAGAGGCATGACGGCAGCGTCCTAAGCCTAAATGTGCGGTCAGGCGTGCCGGGGAGGCGACGTAGGGCGCCGGTGACACGGACCAGTGGGCGCGCCGCGGTGGTGTACGGTTAGGGGCTCGGCCCGGCAGCGTTCCACTGAAATCGAAAGGCTTAGGAGGTTGGCGACGCTGGGCAGGTTGTGCAAGTGATGCTGGGGAGGGGAGCGACCCGCCAGAGAGATGGATTGCAATGGCGCCCAGCTCTGCGGACTGAGGTGGCTGGCAGTTGGGAGCGGGCGGTGCGCCATGGCGCTCGTGGCCTGTCGAGGAAAAGAAGAACAGAGCTTCAGGACAGGAGCGCCAGGGTGGAGCCGAGATCGAGGGACGAGGGCGGCAGCGGTTTGGACACCGGCGACCAGAAAGGAGCAATCACGGCGGCGACCAGTTTTGGTGTGCAGGGCGAATTAACGGAGGCGGAGTGAAGTCTGAGCTCGGTTCCAATGCGATCGTCAAGTAGCTGGCGCCTATGTGGGCACGGGGCAACCGGGCAAGCAGCAACTTGTGCATGTGCAGCGTGTGGCGGGGAGCGTGGCTAACTAGCTGCGCGCGCATGCCGTGCCAGGCGGCGAAAGCGGAGAGGAGGGAGGAGGAAGGAGAAGGTGCTGACAAGTGGGACCCACAAGCATTCTATTTTCTGATTTTCCCGAAATTTCTGTGGCAGCTCTCTGTTTTTCCCTCAAAAGATCAACTTCCCAAGCTCCAATGAATTTGAAATTTTGTAGGGTTAAATAACTTTCCATGATGACCAACTTTCATTTTGGGATTGTCTCCAAATTCAGTTTCGATTTTACTCTATAAAATTTGGAGTTCAGGTGGCTGTTTTAGAAGGAGTAGATTAATTTGGAGGAGGTCAAATAGGATTCAAAGGAGTTGACAGGTATGGAATTCAATGAATTCGATAGGTTTGGAATTCAAAAGTATTGGTTGGATTAAAGATATAAAGAATTGGAATCCGAGAACGCAAGAAAACAAACGGTAAAGAAAAGAAAAACAAAAAGGGGTCAATCACTTGTCACTCTTCTAAATTTTAATATTTTGAAATTTCCAAATTAGCTGAGTTTTAATTTAGTGAGGTTTTTATCCTTTGAGATAGGAAAGAAAAAAGAAGATGAGAAGAAGGAAAAATGTTAGGGTGATTTGTTAGAAAAATTTTGAATTACACATTTTTAAATTAGTCCTAAAATTTGGGATATCACATATGGCCTTCTTCTCATTGTCGAAGCGTCAGAGTCGCTGCTGTACGGGTCGAGATCTAGGCTTGATGTTGAGGGACTGCTCAGTGACTTCCTTCGAGAAGCCTGGCTTGTCAGAGAGTGCTCAAGCGAAGACGTCTTGATTCTGGATGAGGAAGTCAACGAGCGTGCTTTCCTATTTGTCAGAGAGCGTCGTCCTGACTCTGGCTTTCTTAGCGGGGTCGAATGGGTCTAGGATGATCTCTTTGGAGTCGCTGTCTGGTTCAAAAGACATAGAGGTTGACAGCTTGGAGTCGAGGGTCGGGGTCGGAGCCGATCCTCGGGACTTACGGATCTCTTCTAGTTCGACCGACCCCGAGAGAACGAGGGCCAGTTTGAAACTTTCTTGCTCACAGGAGAGGGCTTGCTTAATATGTGAAGCCACGGTGACAACACCTTTGGGACTCGGCATCTTCAGCTTGAGATAGACGTAGCTAGGGATGGTCAGAAACTTGGTGAAAGTGGGTCGGCCGAGGATGGCGTGGTAGGTTCCGATGAAGTCGACCACCTCGAAGGTCAGTGTCTCAGTCCTGAAGTTGTTGCGGTCATCAAAGGTGACTGGGAGGTCGATCTGTCCCAAAGAGACGGCGCGGTCCCCCCGATTACCCCGTGGAACGGAGCATGGCTAGGTCGAGGTCTAACCGCGAAAGCTTCATAGCGTTGAAGGTGTCGATGCAGAGAACATTGAGGGCGCTCCCACCATCCATGAAGACCTTGGTGAGGCGTGTGTTACCAATGATAGGGTCGAGCACCAGAGGAAGGCGCCCTAGCTGAGGCACTCGGTCGGGATGATCGGATCTGTCGAAGGTGATGGGCACCTTCGACCACTTGAGGTAGGTTGATACGACAGGATCGATGAAGTTGACTTCTCGCCACAGCAGCTTCTGGCGGCACCGAGGATCGTAAGCCCACGGCCCATCAAAAATCATAAGGCAGCCTTCAAGCTCGGGAAAGGCGGGGTCGACGTTCTGCTCGGCAACCTTCTCCGGGGAGTCGGGATGTCGTGGTTGATGCGGTTGGATGCGGAGATGGCCCTTCAAGAAGTACTGCATCAGACAGCAGTCCTTGTAGAGGTGCTGGACTAGAGTGGAGTGGTTCAGATAGGGCTTCTCTAGAAGCTTCTCGAATTAGTTGTCATGTTCAGGCAGAGCATTGGCTTGGGGTCAGGGCCGACATTCGGCGACGGCCACGAACTCGTCGTCGTGCTGCCGACCCTTCTTGGGCTTTTTGCTGCTGGAGCTACCGCCGGTCCGGTCGTTCTGACGGTCGAAATGCCAGTCGGTGCGGTGGTCAGACTTGCGGTCGGACTTGGACTTCTTCTCCTTGTCTCGGCCTCTGTCGATGTTGGCTTGGACAACCTCCTCTCCGGTGGTGAATGTGATGGCGATGTCGAGTAGCGTGTGGGCCGTCTGCGGGTTTTACGCCACCCCTTGTGGACGAGGGCCTTAGAAGTTGTGTCGTAGGTGAAAGCGTTGATGACGTTGGCGTCGCTCACGTCCGGCAGCTCGTTTCGCTTGCGCGAGAAACGCTGGATGTAGTCATGGAGCGATTTGCCGGGTTGTTGCTTATAGTTCTTCAGATCCTAGGAGTTTCTCGGACGCGTGTAAGTCCCCTGTAAGTTGTCGATGAAGACTCAGCGAAGGATAGACTAGTCTCGAATCTGCCCTCAGGAAGGTGCTTGAGCCACCCTCTGGTCGAGTCAGACAGGAAGAGCTCGATGGCAAATAGGTCGTCCGCGCCCCCGGCTCTGAAAGCGAGAGGATAATCTTCAAGCCAATTGGCGGGGTTGGTCTCACCGGTGTACTTGATGATGTTGGAGGGCGCACGGAATCGATCTGGAAACCACGCACGTCAGATGGCGCGTCCAAAGGCGTGGGGCCCGACCCCATCGGAGTTGGGGCTCCGAGAGTTGCTGCGGGTGCGTCGACGGTCGTGGTAGTCGAGAGTTCGTTCCCGACGACGGCGTTCGGAGTACCCGGCGTGACTCCGCGTGGAGGTCGGTTCTGGCTTGTCGTCAGGCGTCGATGGTGTGACGTCACAGTCGGGGCCGAGGCGCCAACGAATGGTGACGGGCGGAGGATCTAAACGATCCGCCCTGTCGCTCGGTCGTCGGCTGTTACGGACCTCGGACGAAGGCGAAGGTAGAGATATCTCGGTCCCTTGCTGCTGGAGCACAGCGTCGAGGAAGGCACGGAGAAGACTATGGGTTTCGATGACATAGGGTTTGCCGGGGTTGCAGATTCGTGAAGGATTTTCGCGGCTGCCGCCACGTTGTCGATTGAGCGGTCGAAGGCGGGCGTGTCTGCCGCCATGATCTGCTGAGAAGTGGTACGGGCCCGGTTCTGAAGGTTGACGGCAGCTGGAGGTAGCGATCCACCCCGTCAAGCAGAGTTGACCTTCTAGGCAGACAATCTGTGACGCAGGGCCTCCTCCAAGACGCTTGTCGCTCGATGCCCCGGCGAAGTATCATCAGCACTTGTGCCGTGGAGAATGAAACACTCGCGCGAAGGGTCATGACCCAACGCGGTGCGAATTTGATAACGCCGGGTCATGCGCTTGGCACGCGGCACCCAGAGACGAAGTTCACCGTCGGTGTTGGCGATGAAGTTTAGGCTTCCGAAGTGGAAGGCCTGGCTGGTGGCGAAGACGGGGACGCGCCACGACTGGCCGTCCCAAGTGAAGGCAATCGTGAGGCTTCTGAAGCGCAGGTGGGGAACCCAAGCCTCTCCCACCAAGGTGAAGATTGAAGCCATCGATGACGAAGCGAGGCGCAGCACGGGCACCCCTACCTGACGCGCTAACTATCGGTGTTTCGTACATTGGCACAGTACAAATTTATACGATCAGAGAAGGTACGGTGCTCTTCTTTTGTAACACTTCGTGTTTACAAATATTAAGACCACTCCATTCGAATTCGAAATTCCTGAAAATTCGAGCTCGAAGGAATTTAAACCTAGTTTCAAATTGGTCCCAAATTTGAATTTTGAAATTTCAAAATGTGAGCTCAAAAAAATTTCAATGAAATATTGTGAAACAAAACTCCCTGTTGAAATTTCCTGCAACAACTTGAATTTTTGAAGTTTTTTGGAAAATTTTAATTGGAGGTGTAAAAGTCCCAAATAATTGATTTTTACTCTTAGTCTGTCTTTGAAATTTAATAGAAAATTATTTATTTCGATTTTGAGGTTGACCGCAAAATAAAAGCTGTTCCTTTTCAAAAGATCTACCAGCCTACCAAATTTCAGAATTTTTGGAGCTCCGAAAGCGTGCATTTCGAGTCAAAAACAGAAGGGTGCACCGAAAATCTTTGAAAACTCGGGAAAAAGAAAAAGGGACGCGGGGCCCGCCTGTCAGCCCTCTCTCTCTCTTTCTCCCTCCCCTTCCAACCGCGCACGTCCAGCGCGCCACCCATGCGCCACACCGTCGCGCTCCTCCTCGCTGCATGCGTGCCACGCAGCTAGGGACTTGCCCTCGCGCGGACACGACGCTCTCTCTGTGTCCAAAGCCCCCGGCGCCCTCCCATTTCTCCTCTTTCTCTCGCGTGTGTTCAATGGCACTTCGCCCCGTCGAGCTCGCCGCCGTGAGCAACCTCAGTCCAAGCCGCCCCGGAACTCCATTCCTCTACGGGAAGCTGCGCCTCGACGTCTTCTAGCTTCCCCGCCGTTCTTCCTCCTTTCCTCGTAAGCTCAACCGGATTTGGAACCTTCCCCAAATTTTGTCTCCGGCGCCGTCAACCGCGCCTCTTCCAAATCCTCGAGCATCAGTGAGCTTCTCCTTCGTTTAAGCCAAACACTAGCCTCCTGGCAGCCTAAGCTTCCTTCGGAGCTCACAAAACGGTCCAATTCGTGAAACGTTATCCAGGAACTCGAGCTCGCTCTTGCCGGCCGTCGTGCCCCTTTTGAGCTCATCGTGGAGCCCCCATCTCCGGCCCTCTCCGTCGACGACAACCTCGACGCTGAGCTTTTACTCGCTTCCGTGAAGCTGTAGGAGGAAATCGTTCTGGTTTTGATCCACCGTGGCGCCGGCACGACGTGACCGAAGCTCCTCCCGAGCCGCCTCTCACCTTCGACCACCGTCTGGTGAGCACCACCGCCTTTAGACCCCTCCACCGAGTGGCCCTCGCTGTGCTGATCATTTTTAGGCCGGCTCCTCTGAGCTTCACCGCCCGGAGTCGAGCTCCGGCGAGCCGCACCACCGCACGCCAGCGAGGCCTCCATGGCCGGTCGGCCGTCCAGAGTCACGCGCGCGGGATCCAGTGTAGCTGCGTGCCTCGATCCCCTGCGGCCACTGTTTCCAGCGCGCTTCCGTGCGGCTGCGCTCACAGAGTGACACGTGGCGCACCAGTGGGATGAGCTAAATCCATTTTTCGGGAATTCAATTTTCAATTGTCTAGAAAATTGTATTATCTTCCAAAAATTGTAGAAAAATCATCTTAGCTCCAAAAATTACAAATAATATACCGTTGGAATCCTCTCATCATGTAGAATATTTTAGAACTTCCAAAGTTGCATTTTCTACATTAGAATTAATTCTAACAATTAAATAAAGTACCTTGCACATACTTTCATATCATCATTTTTCCTGCATATTAAAAATGTGAAAAATGCATATGTTCTATTAACTAATATATGTCATCTTAGAGTTATTTAGGATTTATACACTTATATATCAATTATAAATAATTTATTACTCTTATATACGAATTAAATCATTAGAAATTCATAATATTGCACTAAAATATAAAAATTGGTCCAGAAATTCGTTGATAGCTTTGTTAGTACTTTGAACAACTAAATTTGGGATTTATGCCTTCAAGAACCATATTAAGAAAATTTAGAATTAATCTTCCCTATTAGGAATTATTTAGTATTGTACATAAATTCATTTCGGAAAACCATTTCATATAAATTCCAGCAGCACCTTGGTTTAATAAAGTTTCTTTTCATGAAATCATCATAATCTTCTTGTTATATCATCGCTTTTTCATCTTTTTCATATGCATTCATGAGCATATCATCGCATGTGAGCATCCTTGTCACATGCGATGACAAGTAAAATATTAGATGTCTTTAGATGTATAACTAATTGCACTCGCATATCACTTCACACATTTAGAAAACGTCACGGAAGACCAAGATCTAGCGCTGACCGCTCCGGAGTCGTCCGTCGCTGAAGACCTTCCTCTTGTTTGTGCTAACTCTCCGTAAACCGAAGGCAAGCCCCGGTGCATTAACTCTATTTTAAATTTTTATTTTATCACTATGTATTGTATAGTTAATGTATTGTGCATTAAGTTATAGAAGTTGTTGGAACCCTAAAATGCATGATAGTACCAATTATCTCTATTGGGTATATACTGGTACAGGTAACTCGATGTAGAGCTAGGCTATGAGTTCTAATCAACGATAGAAGTCGAGTGAATGAAAAACCTCACTTGTGAGATTATAGGTTAGACTTTATTCCACACTTGAATAAACTTGAGACCGGGCGAGGATAGAGTATAAGAGAGATTGAGAAGGCTGGGCCTTCGCGGTGGTAGCCCATCTGTGTCGGTTAAGGACCAATTCGAGTGTAGCCCTGTTGAGCAATTTTGAACAGTACCGAATGCATATTGGAGACATGGGACTCAAGAAACTGATGTAGCTCGATACCATAGCGGTTGGACGTAACCCTACCTCTCTTTCGGCGGGGAGTTGAGAAAAGCCTTGGATCTAACCATGGATGCACCTGACGCAGTGATCGCATGGAGGACCATGTCCTTGGGAGAGGTGCGCATCGGACCGACCCTATGGTATTGTTATGAAAGGTTGCCACGTGCAGCTTTCGAGAAGCGCATACATGTCGTATACTTCGGGTTTTTTCCCAGCTGGTGTAAATCGATTATAATCGTTGCCCCTCACAGTAACGAGTACCACTTGTTCACTGCGTCATATCGTAGTAACAACTGGACTAATAATAATGATAATATAATTTGTTTGCTTAGTTATAGATAGTTGTTTAGCAACCATGATTGTAGTAGACGATAGTGCAAATTAAATTTATTTTTTTTGTACTTAATCCACTGCTAAAACTTGAAAGTAAAGATCCATTGTTAGTGCTATGTTTTATGCAAATGAACATCCCTTGAGTCAGCCTCTCATACTTAGGAGTCAGCTATAATTAGCCAATTTTATACGGGTAAGACTTGCTGAGTAATTAGTACTCACGGTTTGTTGTTTTCCTTTTTGTTATGTGTAATTTTCTCTGCAAGTAGTTGGTGTGGCTGTTGCAGTCAAGGAGTGTGGGAAGGTGAGGCTCCTGCGAACTGGTCCTGTGAACTGGTTCCCTCCTCACCGAACTCCGGTCGCGAGGAGTGAAGCATGTCTTAGGGCAAGATATGTTTCATCGTAGAAAACCATCGTATCTCTTCTATATCACTTCCGCTATATTTTAAACTCTGTTTTAAACTTATTCCTCTTAAGACTACTGCAATTTATTGCAAGACTTAATCGGTTTTCTATTTTATATTATCACTCGTTTTGTACTATTTGAGTATTGTTGCTCAATATCAGCCGATATCGATCCTAGGTAAGACGTCCAGTGTTTTGGGGCGGTTCTGCCACATTTTTCTAATCGATATGGCCTAATCCATGATGGACTTAAGAATATAACCTGGTTCGGGCCACCGCGAGGTGTAATACCCTATGTCTAGGGGTCAAATGATTTGAACTCACGTATGATCAAGTGGATTATAATGGCAAAAAGGCTCTTACGCGGGCAGAGTCCCTAGCGCGCCTATGTAGATATATTTCTAGTGTCTGTTCCCCGTTTTTTTCTCTCTTTCTCTTTCTTTTTGTTGTTGTATGGTGGTCCCCAACGAGCCTTTATATAGAGGCTGAACGGGTTACAGAGCGAGATGAAACGAGCGGTTCTCTGACGAGTGGGGGCCGCGACTAAACTTTGTGCTCACGGAACCGGACAAGCGAGGATGGAGTGGTCCCCGCAGGATGGAGCTTCCTTTGACAAGCGAGGCCGCCACCAAACTTGGCCTCCACGGAAACAAGCCCTCTCTAACGGGTGGGGCTAACGGTATCTTCGAGAATATTCTCCTGATGATCCTCTGACGTTGGACGGTCTTTTGGTGTCAGCTGTTGTCCTTCACCTGTCCCCTGCTCAGCATCGAAGGGAATAAAGTTGAGTTACTATTTGCTTTACCTCTCTGCCTTCTTTGTACAATCGGAAGAAATCTCTGTATTGGCAGGAGCCTTGTCGCGGTTTGGTCGCCGAATCTTGAGATCGAAAAGTAAGTCGGTTACTTAGCCCATCGGGCGACCAAACTTTGTCGTTACGTAGCTCTCGATCTCACAGGGGTCGAGATGTCTCTTGTTATTGGATACGTCCGATTCTCTGGTTGGGCTTTATAAAAACTTGTGAGAATCTTTCTCTGGACCTACGAAGAACATGGGTCGGTCGTTGTTGATGAGCCGTAAATTATATTTTAGATCATCGAGTAACCTCGGGCCGTAAGTACCTGAAAATACGACCCGACAGTAAGATACCAGCAACGTGTGTGTTCGTGGCCAGCGTGCGTTTAGCATTCTTGGATGATTTCTTTTGTCTTGCAGTGGTAGCTTTGTACCTCGCGATGAAAAGCCAAGAAACAGACAGGTGCAAATCGGGCTTAATGTTTGCTCATGGCAACAGGTTTAACTGGGCTCAGCCCAAGACTGGCGGCCTAGTTCTGGTAGCCCAACTTGACATTCAAGACTGGGCTGGTGGGCCCAGAGTAAATCTGAGCGGCAATGATCATCTTTGAGCGGCCGCTTTCCTCTTCTCTAGGAATCTTTTTGGCCCTATTTGAAACACAGGACTTTTTCTTTCTATATTTTTTTACTATGAAATTAAACTAATTTTTGTGAAATTTCTGCACCCAAACAGAACTTTAGGATTTTTCAAAAAAAAACTCTTTTAGGAACCTTTTTTCCTTCCAAAAGACCCTGTCTCAGGAACTTTTTTAGATTAATTTATTCATGGTGTATATTCAAAAATAACTTTGAGTAATTATTCATTGCTTTACCTTTTTTCTCAATAAACATTGTGTAAATATTTAGAGATTTTGGCACTAGTTTCATTTTTAACAAGAATTAATATTTTTGTCGCTAATATGCAGAGAATTAGGCCCAGTTTGGTAGAGCTTTAGATTATCAAATTTTGGCTTTTGATTATGTGGTTGAGCAGCTTTCGGGAATAATCTAAAGTCCTACTTATGGTATCTTTTTTTTTTATATTGAATGCTTGTATTAAAATGTTCTTATTACCCTTGTTTAACACAAATTGACATTCCAAAACTGTGATGAGTGTCAAATATACCTTTTTTTTCCTGCTAGTTTATATTTGCAATGAGCTTTTTACTGATTTTCGAGAATAAGTGATTATGAATGAGCTATTTGATAGAGATTATACATAATCAGCTCCATAATCTTTATCAAAAAGGTCCTTATTATTAGTCAGAACACGAGCAGGGAAACTTGAAATTAATAGCATGACTGTTCGAAGCTCCTCTGCAGTCTCTAAT
This sequence comes from Zoysia pacifica, assembly GCA_001602315.1. Classification (NCBI taxonomy): domain Eukaryota; kingdom Viridiplantae; phylum Streptophyta; class Magnoliopsida; order Poales; family Poaceae; genus Zoysia; species Zoysia pacifica. The sequence continues at coordinate 18,168 of BCLH01003656.1, forward strand.
TCTCGTTCTCGATGAGCTATGATCAGATGAACTTGACTCAAATCTAGCCGCACGCGCAATGTGCGTGCTCCATCGGTCCCTCATGCACTGTCGCCGCGTGCTCCCAGACAATAGTGGTGTTTGACCACCCAAGGGGCAGCCCGCAGTCTCAGGACAACAGCAGTGTTGGGGAGCAGGAAGAGCCCCGGTGGCCGTGCCGCCAATTGATGCTGCAATGACCGGCGCCATAAGCCGAGCAGAGCACCCCGAGTCCCGCAAAGTCTCGCGCCTCGGCTCCGGTCGCCGCGCGCGGATCCACCGTCGACGAGGCGCACCATCCCTCCCCTGATCCCTCTCCATATGCCAGCACAGAAAGTGGCCGAGACACTAGTAGCTTCATGTCCACAGCACATGAACGCAGGTTATTAGTACGCGTAATCACCTGAAAATGGAGTACTCCTGCGAACTCTCCCCCTACTGCCACCGGCGCCCGGCGATTCCTTGCCGTTGCGTCGCGCCCGGCCCGAGAAAGTGGCGAACGAAAGGCGCCCGCTTTGTCGCAGCCTTTTGTTTCGTTTCCACAGGCAATAGGACTACTAGCCGGTACCCAGCCACTGCGGCCATTGGTCTTCCCGCTTTTCCTTCGCCTTTCTCGTACCGCCTCGCACGGCCACCACTCGCAAACCCTTTCTCACACCTGCGGCGACCGGGCAGGCACTGCTTGCTGACTGCTGCAGCAGCCTGCAGCGCGCCCCACCCCCACAAAGTCGCAGCCATCGGCCGGCCAAGAGAAGCGACGACGACAACGGCCTCGACCGAACACCAGACCAAACTGCGTCAGTCAGAGCACGCTCGCGTTGTGTAGTGCGCCGCGCGGCATTGCACCGCCTCCAGCTCCAGGCTCCAGCAAGCGAGAGCGAGAGCGAGAGGGCGGCCGCGCAAGGCATCACGCGGGCGACGCGGGAGCAATGGGAGGAGGAGGAGGAGGAGGCTCGCGGCGGTGCCGGGTGCCGCGCGCGGTCCTCCTGGCGCTGACTGTCGGCTCCCTCCTCGCGCAGCCGTCGCGCGCGTCCTTCTTCTTCGGCGTGCGCAGGGCGTATTACACCTCTCAGTTCCAGGTGAGTTGTTACTTCCATTGCGCCATGGCATTGTAACTGTTAGGTGCCAGCCGCGAGTTCTCTGTGAGCTTCTCCTGAGTGGCTGAGTCGCATGGTCGCATGCAGTCGCGCGGCTACCGCGAGGAGAAGGTGCCCATGACCGTCGTCGTGCCGGACTACTCCCCGCGCCCGGCGCCGCTCGCAGCCACCACCGGGGCACCGTCACCCGCACCGGCACCGGAGGCACCGGCGCCGGCTCAGGCGCCTGTGCCCGGTGCGAACACGGACGACATGCCGAAGCTGCCGTCGGAACGGCGGGTCCCCCGCGCGCCGTTCCGCGATCGCAACAGCGCGGGCGCTGACGCGCCGGCCAGCACCGACTTCATCAGCAGCAACCCCGCGGTGCCGCTCCCCGCCGGCGTCACCGACTCCGCCACCGTCCTGCCCATGCCCACCCCGGGGCAGCAGCGCCGGGTAAGTCCGTAAGTGGTAACCATCTCTGTTTTGTCTTGCAGAGCACAATTTCTGTAGCATGATTTGTTTTCTGTACTGCTGCTTTTCGACACGAGCTTTCCTTGCTTCTTTGCGAGCTCTGCTTTCCCATTGCTTTGCATCGACCTCACCGAGCTTTCTGCTTTCGCGCGCCCCGCTTTGCTCTGACTTCTTTTCCTGATTTCCTCCATTGTTGACGCTTTTGCAGGACGACGTGGGGATGGGCGCCCCGCAACTTCTAGCCCGGGCGGTGCAGCTCGCCGTTCCTCTTATGATGATGATGCTGTCTCTTGGGACGCTCTGATAAACTGGCTACAGGTTTTCTTGATCACTAGTGCTCTCTCTCTCTCTCTCTCTCTCTCTGTACTACTCGTACTCTGTAGTCTAGCTTCGTTCTACAATGTCTAGGTTGCCCACCTGTAAAGGTCACGTCGCCATGCTTGTTTCTTGTATCCTCACTTCCTCTGTTCATGCGACTTCTTGTCTGACTTTGAGTTCATTTTCCCAGAATCCCCATTTCTTGAGTTCATGTACTCAATACGAATGCATCACATTCCGAGGTGCAAGGCCTTGCCAAGTACCGAGATCAGTGCCAACGGGCTGAAAAGTTCTTCCTAGGCATCAATACAGGGAGCCCGCATTCTGAATCCCTGATGCGATGAAGATCTAACTGAACCAAGAAGCATTCAGGGATCCTGCAACCCATCATCCAGTTATCTTTTGGAAAAGTGAAACGCGTAAAGCTTCATACTGCATGGGCTTATGAGTACTCCCTTCTTCCCAAATTACATATAATTCTAGCTTCCTCCACTTTTTACCAATTTACATACTCCCTCAGTTCCAAAATACTTCAAGCACGACTTTTTTGTGTTTATACTCAATTTTTTAATAAGACGAATAGTTAAACATGACGTCTAAAATTAAAAAAAAAACACTTATTTAGAACAGAGGGAGTATCATTCTAGCTTTCTCCACTTTCCCAAATTAATTTTCACTCTCACTTGAATGCACCTCTATCTCTCACCTCCTCGTTTTCTATTCATTCCACCTTTTTCATCTCTCCTAATTTCTTGTGTCCACACCAAAACGGCATCTAAATTGAAACTGAGGGAGTACAATCCAATGTTGAGTCTTAGGTTCTGTTTGTTTGCATTATAGATTATGAGAATCCATTGGATTTTGAAAATCTATAGAAAAACTAAATTGTGAAAAGTTGTGATATAAAAGCTGAAACAAACAAGTATATTTTCAATTTTTTTCTTAAAAAAAACTTGTGAACTGAAGAAGTCAAGCCCGAGTGTTTTTGTCAGAAACCATGAAATCTGAGCGGTTTTGAATGGTTTACCTTGGCTCCATGTCCATGTGGTCTCAAACTGCCAATGTGTTTGCTGTTGAACTTTTGTCAGCTGTTAATGCACTACTTCTAGTTTAAAAGACTGGAGCTCGTTTCTAGTAACTATAACAAGGCAAGATCAGAAACATACACTTTGAGTGAGAGTATGTCTTGTCTGTGGCACTCCTGCCTGAAGAAGTTTTTTACTATTATGTGCACATAATAGTTTGTCAAATTTCTGAGGGATCAGCCCTCTCTAGTACAAATATATTTTCCTTGTCATCTCTTCCAACCCGTAGAGATTCATCAACATAACTGTTTCAAATTTGAGGAACTCACTGTACTCAACATGATGACTGATTGAAGAACTAAATGCCTATTCAAAAGTAAAGAAGTTGCTGTAGAATATGCTAAATAAAAGGATACGTTATCTCTAGCCAACCCTCTGGGTTGAATATGGCCAGGAGCAGATCGTAGTTCTTCTGAAATATATTCATCAACTGTGTATACAAATGTGAGAATCAATAAAAAAAAACCATTAGAGTTACATTTAAAGTCCATAGTATCAGTATTCTGGAAATAGATAGTACAGAATTTTACCTGATCTGGGGTGATAGTTGAATTCACAAGCTTGATATCCACTCTCTGAAACAAGAAGATATAAGTTGTGAGGAAGTTCATTCCAGTTATTTGCGATCAGGATCAGAAATAAGACTGCAAATCAGTTTAATAATCAAAATCAGGAATAAAAGGCAGAAAGAATCCTCACTGTTTTACTTGTAACACTGTACGAAGCCTCAATTGTGAGCTTTCCCGACAATATCTTCAATGCTCGTGCGCTGAACTTTATCACATTCACCGCCTTTTCCTTAGGGTGCAGAGAAGTGACGCTAAATCTCCATTAATTCCAAATAATAGCCAAAATCAAAATTTACATGGCTTGCGATTAGAATCACATAGCACTCAGTTTAGACTTCATGCATGGCTACTATGTCATGAAAGTAGTACCCCAAATTCAATTTGCTTTATCAAAATAAGATAATGTGTCCTATGTTGTGTGAAACCATTCATATGCATCCTAAGTCTGTCTAGCTTCTGATATCCGAAAACAGAAAGCTTGTGATGATGGATGAAAAGAAGACGTACAAATGGAAGCTCACAGCAATGGGGAGTAGGGGACGATTAGTCAGAATAAAGTGGCTCATGACAAGCATTGGCATGGATAGCCTTTGCTGACCTGTTTGACATCAATTATCTGGAGGAAATCGCCCAGGCTGATGAAATCTCTGAGTCCCAATTTGGTCCTCGTCTTTCCCAGAATAGAGATCGTGCTGTAGATGAGCTTCCAGCATCCATCCACCTATAAAAACATCCTCCCAACAAGCACCTGTCAGTATTTACAGAGGAAATATTTTGCCTACTTCATTTGAATATTTTTTTTTATCATGTGACCGCAATGCTTGCCACTTTTACGGTATCTAGTACTGTACTAATCTTTAAGTGCTAGATTATGTTTCGATGCGGTAAGAAGTAACGTAAGATGTAGTACTAATCAACACTTAAAATTTCAAATGTCACTGCTCCAGCAGTCAGTTATGTCCATCGGAGTTCATGCGATCGTACCTTCTCCTGGAGCTTGGCGGTGGGCTCCGGCGTGGGGTTCCGGGACTCGAGAAGCTCCACCAGGTCATGAATCTCCGACCTCTTGGCGGACGTCGTCCCGAATATCCCTCTGTTGGCGTCCACCAGCGCACGGTACAGCGCGGCCTTGACGTCGTCCACTGTCTCGTACCCGGCCGTTCCGGCGACAGGCAAGCTACTCTGCTCCGGAGGCAGGGCCGCCGCTGCCGCCCCGCGCGCCACCAACGTCACGCCGCCGCGGCCGTCCAACCGCCTGAACCGCTGCGAAGCAGGCAGAGTGCAATGCGAGAGCGGCGTTCCGCTCGTCGTCGCCGCCGTCAAGGGCAGCAGGACGCGGGCTGCCATGGCTTTGGCGGTTGTGGCTGGCTAGAGAGCGTGCTCCTCGCGGTCGCAGGGCGCGCTCAGCTCCATGCTCGTCGGCTAGCTCCTTGCTCCCGCGCGCGCACGCCCGTTCAAGAGCCCGCCCGCCTGGCCCGTATGCTTCGGGAGGCGATACGTGGGGTGGGAGCTGTCCGGCCTCTGGCTGCGGAACTCTGACCACCACATCTACGAGGATAATGTTGCGGCCACTGGCCGGGCACCCGGGCAGTGATGTGGAGTGAGCGTTGGCCAATTGCCCTCGTCATGTCTTGCCCCCTTCCTATCAGCAAGCTTGGCAACAGAAGGCACTAATCAGTAACCAGGGAGCACGTGAGCTTGCAGAGCGATGAAAATGGAGGCGGCTAGTGGCGCGGGTGCTGCTTGGATATGGAGCCCCCGGCATGTGCGAGCCACAGTACAAAATAAATTCGGAACATGCACGGTGTGACGGAATCTCGAATAAACTAGAGAGCAGAAAGATCAGCCTACTGCTGGATAGTGAAATCATGTACCTAGATAGTCACTGAAGTTTTGCATTAAAAATAGGATTACGGGTCCACACCAATCATCGACTCCTCAAATGAAGTTTTGCATTTTCCAGATGTTTGCCGGAAGCTATAATATGCGTAAAAAATATTGATTCGGAGATACTACTTACGTCCCCATAGAAATTTATTTTTAATTTTTGTTGATTAATAATTTTATATATTTAATTAAATTAAAAAATAATATTTATATTTTTAAATTCATTAAAAATAAATACTTTTATAATATATATAAAACATTAAATAAATTAAGTGTATCAAAATTATTGATCAAACTCATAGTCTAACAAAACTTAAAAACAAACTTCTGTGGGAACGGAGGGAGTATTAGTCCCTCCAGCTGATAGTTCATGTCTCTTTTTCCCTACAGCACCGACGACAGGTACTATAGTATCACTGTAACGCATGTAAGGCCTCTTTGCAATGCAGGATTTTTTAGTCACAGAAAAATACAGAAAAGAGTAAAAACTCCCGCGTTCTAAAGAAACCTAAGTCAGCAACTCCAACCAAGTGGCCAAATCTAACAATATTCCCTCTGGTTTTAAATTATTAAGAACCGTTTACTTCTAACGTCAACTTTGACTTATTCATCATTTTTAAAAAAATTTATTCAAATATATAAAATTTTATTATTATTTGATTTATCATTAGTAAAATTTAAATCACAGCTACTAATTTTACACATTAAAACAAATTTTTTAAAAGATAAAATTCAAATTACTACTCTTAGTTCAAAGTTCAGATAAATTCATTTTATCCTCAAAATTTGTCATTTAATTTACCCTCTACTGCAATTTACCTTTTATAATTTATATTTTTTATTTCTTCGTATATAAAAGTGATTTTAAGCTAAAAATTTATAAAATGATAGTGCCTTTTATAACACATATTTAAAAAATACATCATAAATTAGAAAAGATATTTAATAATAAATTAATCTTTAAAATATAAAACTATATGAAAATAATAAAAAAAATTGATACATTTTTCTAACATGTATTATGATATGCTGTACCATCTTAAAATTTTAGTTTAAAATTAAACTTATATATATAAAAAAATAAAATTATAGTAAAAAATAAATTAAACCAAATTACAAAGTTGTGAAGATAAAATGAACAAAAACTTACCCTATACTTGAGAGAGTAGTAATTTAAACTTTATTTTTTTAATAAAATAAATAGTCAAAATTAACAATGTCAATAATTTAACTGGAGAGAGTACGTTATACAGTTTCAATTGCCACAGCATCCCAAGTCAGAATGGTGACAGAGCAAGAAAATGTCGAAGGGTGAATATTGTTTTTACAGCAGAGGCGGTAAATGTAGGAAAAGACGATTACAGAACACCAACCCCAAAAAAAAAACATGGAAACAGAATTTGACTCGTAAATTTACAATTAGATGGTCCCTTATCGCAACACTTATACCCTCTTACAAACACCAAAAGAATGGATTACAATTCACGATACATGACATGAAGTTGATAATTACAAAAATTAACAAGGAGATGAGCAAGAAAAAAAAGAGAGAAAAAGAGATGGAATTTAGGAAAGAGGCCACGTTGATCACAATGAATCCTCAGCGTTGTTTGGTCAACGGCGCCGCCTTGAGACCACAGGAGAACTTGAACCAGTTTGCTGCCGTCTAAAACTAGGAGAGGACACGTGAACTGGTGATCGATGTGGTACCGATGGCTGGTAAGAAGCATAAGCAGTAGGCTTTGCCCCTGCTTGTGAAGACGCTGATTGAAGAGTTGACTCCATGAAGCACGCTACATTCAATCGGGTTCTCTCCAGTTCCCCTTGAAGCAGATCATTACTGTACTGCTGAGCAAGCGCCTGCAAACAAAACAATCAATGTTGTGAAAACCAAAAGTTTCAAGTTAATATAGTTGAATAGTTCCCATTCAGCATGATTGACATCGAAGAAAGCTCTGGTTTTAAATTTGCTGTCTAAAACAAGGGGAGTACCGGAGTAGCACATTCTAGGGCACTTACAAGCAAATCATCAGGTGACACTGATGACAATTGTCCATCTGATGCAGCATCTTCACTGCCACGTGTTGGTCGTCGGTGGTGTCCAGGATTTTCCAAGGCTTCTGCCAAAGTTTCACAGGCCTTTTCCAACAAATTCTCTTGTAAGGATTTCAGAGCCTGCTGTGCCTCAGGTGAGAAGTATGTATGCAGTAGAGTCTCAAAATACTCTAGCTGCAGACACATTACACAAAAGGTGGTAAATTAGACAGACTAGTTGAAGACCAGACACTCTTAAAGCAAGTAAGCACCAACCTCAAGCATGAGCTGGCAAAAACCATTTGCATCCAACAATCTGATATCTTTAGCCTTGTTCTCATGAAAAATACTCAAAAAGATGTCAACTAAAGCCTCAACCAAAATTTTCATCGCCTTCTCCAACAAAGGCTTAGCACCAGCGTATACCTGGAAAACAGGTATACAGAGAATTGTGTCTCACTTTTACAAGATAGACGTGAGGCTACAGCCAAGAAACAATCCTAAGAGCGGATACTGACAAGTGACAACAAAATAAGCCACGCAAAAGCAGATATCAATGCACACAGTAACATACTGTTCATCACTGACAACAAGGACTCCTTGAGTGGTTTCTCAGAATTAGCAGCTCAGGAGCTTGGGATATTTTTTTTAGCATTCCTTCAGCTAAGAATGCAATATTTCTTTTAAGGAATCAGTAAGTAAGAACATAAGTTGTGTTTGTTAACGGCAATATTTCATACTATCCTAACTGTAACCTACAAAGCAAACAAACATTATATCCCGTACCAAATACCTTAGGGACTTGTGGTAATCAGTCTGGTTGTTATTGGAAACAATGTTTATAAGTCGTCTAGTCAATCCTAATTGCCAGGCAGTTTCAATAGAAAAAAAATACTAAGAAACATAAGAGGAGTTCATAAAGGTCTTTTCTTTTCTTTTACAAGCCAAATAGTGGCTGGTTTAGCAGCTCAGGCACTTATTGCCAGTTCTTTCTGCAGCGTAAATGGGAATATAACAGTTTGATAGTCATATATAACTCATGGGCCCAGAACCAATAACTAAAATTATCCAGTTATAATTCTTCATTTACCCAATATGAAGCGTATGCATAGGAAAGCTACTGATGCCATGAAAAAGAATTAAATCAGAATAAGAAGAAATTAATGAAACCTCTGCATGTACTGCAACGAGGATGTGCAGTAAGTCAAGAGTTGCATCCCGAATGCCCTGTAAGAAAAAAGGAAAAAAATATTGTAAATGTCAAATTCACAAGAAAAAGCATTACTACAATAACAAACATAAGTATACAACTCGATACAAATGGTGCTT
>BCLH01003657.1:0-17149 GCA_001602315.1 Zoysia pacifica
ATGCGCAGAGTGTAAAAACAAGACAGGGCAAAAGAAAAAGAAATACGGAAGCAGATAAAGCCAAAAGCATAGGAGGTCACAAAGTGAGAATTAAACAAGCACACAGAGTCAAATAAGGTAGACCCCCCCCCCCCTGCCAATGCAGTCCTGACGTGCTTGAGTCACCTGCTTATTTTTTTTTTATTTCGGGATTAATACCTTTTTGTTATCGTAAAAGATTACGCGCCGAGAGGGGAGCTGATGAAAGGGAAAAGAAAAAGAAAAGGGAAAATGGAGATTGGAGGATGTGTGGTGTGAGGGGAAGGGAATTACGTAGGGCGTAAGCGAAATCCTTGGATTTCTCTCAGCTACTCGTACTTTGTTGTTTGAGTGGCCCGCGAGAACTCTCGAGCTCCATCCTTCTACCTAATTTCAAACTTTGCTTCTTTGCTTTTTTTGGCCCCAGATTATTGTTTGCTTGTCTTGTGTCCCTGTTTTCCTACTGGTTTATATTACATAAATCTTAATTTCTAGAGATTTCTTGGAAATCCTACTGCTTCTTTCCCCCACAAGGATCTCCAATTTCCCTGCTTTATGTGCAACAGTTTGGATGTTCTACTCCATTGCCACTACTTGCTTTTTTCATTGAGATTTACATTTCTTCGTCTGAATTTTTCCATTTTCCCTCGCTTCTTCCCCGCCGTTCCAAGCTACCACCATCCCACGCTGTAAATTTGTGTTGCTCTGCTCGTCGTCCCAGTTTCCAGCTTGCCGCGAAGCAGGGTTTATGGGTTTTTGACTCACTTCGCCGCTGCTAAGATTCGCCTCTGCAGTCTGCACCAGAAAGATACAGTGTTTGCTGCAAGATTCTGTGTCGTGCTGCTGATTTGGAGCTCGGCTTCTGCTTCTGCTTTTGTTCGTTTGCTCAGACTCAGAGGTGGAATGATGGAGGTGAGGCCGCCTCCGGAGCAAGGGGCGATGGCTGCAAGGGAGCCGTTCGGGCTGTCCAAGAGCCCGCAAACGCCGCCGTCCTCCGGCGCCCTGCAGACCGTGCGCATGGCGTACACGACGGACGGCACCCCCGTGTTCGCTCCGGTGAGCTCAGCGCCGCCGGCGACGGCGACGTACCAGCCCGTTGGCGCAGCCGCCGCCGTCGCCGCGCCGGGTCACAACGTGGCTGCCGCAGGAGGCAATGGCGCGGGGGCGCTGTCGGGTAGCGCGTTGGAGTCGCTGGCCAAGAAGAAGCGCGGCCGGCCGAGGAAGTACGGCCCCGACGGCTCCATGTCGCTGGCATTGGTTCCGGCGTCTTCGGCCGCAGTTTCCGGCGCTCTGAGACTGTTCTCGCCTGAAGTCGCGAAGGGGCCGAGCGCTGCGCAGTCCGCGTCGCCGGACGGGGTGAAGAAGAGGGGGCGGCCGAAGGGTTCCACCAACAAGAAGCGCGTGCCTGCTTTTGGTGAGATTAACAGTACATCTCCATTCTAAACAAGATCATTCTTTTGATTCAGTCTCGGTTATTTTTTATCAGGCTCAAGAACAGGCATGTTGGAGTAAAAATTTGCCTACTCTTACCCTGCAACAATTAGCTTTTGAAAGTAGAAAGTTGCCGATTGGCCTTTTGTCACTTTTGTCTTAGATCTGAGATGATACAATGCGTGTAGACTGCAGGAGTGGTGTCAGGAGATTAGAACTTTTCCATCGAATAATTATATGATTTCTTTAAGCATGTGTGTGCCTAAGGATGCCTTTTGCGTTTAGTTATTACATTGAAGAAGTACGAATGTTTAACCGAGCTTTAGAACCTCCGGACATCATGGGGGGGAAAAATGGAAGTATTAAAATGTACAGCATTTCAGTTCTTTGAGGTCTCTACATGTGTTCGATCCATGTTGATTCAAATGCATTTTGCAGGAGCAGCAGGGGCTGGCTTTACCCCGCATGTTATTTTTGTTAAAGGTGGAGAGGTATTGCTAATTCTCAATTTTTCATTCATGTACTCTGTCCACCATATGTATGCTCCCGTAGGATGATCTATCATGTCATTCTGTATTGTTCATTTTGGAGAAATTAAGATTTTAAAATGTACTCGATCGTAAAGATACCTTTATGGAACACTCGTTATGCATTAAGCTATGAATTCTAGTAATACTTGTAACAAAATATTCTTTCTGCTTTCCTAGTTACTGTGGTTTTCAGAGATGTATGGACAGACTTTGAGTTTCCCCGCATGACTGAATTCTGCATTTCAGGATGTTTCGGCAAAGATCATGTCGTTCTCTCAGCACGGAACACGCGCGGTCTGCATTCTTTCGGCTAACGGGGCTATATCAAATGTGACGATTCGGCAACCTGCTACTTCAGGTGGAACTGTGACATACGAGGTTCGTATTTTAACTGTCAGCATTTAGCGGTAATGAGAATTACTCAATTTCTTCTAGGCGCAGATATAATGATTCAGATAGATCTGAGTCTGTTGAAGAATGTTCACTGTCGTTTGCATTTCTACTACTACATTGCTGACGATGAAAATTGACATCTTCTGCGCAGGGCCGATTCGAGATACTGTCACTGTCCGGTTCATTTCTTCTGTCGGAGAATGGTGGTCATCGCAGTCGCACTGGTGGGCTGAGTGTTTTGCTAGCAGGTCCTGACGGCCGCGTCCTAGGTGGTGGAGTTGCTGGACTCCTGATAGCTGCTTCACCAGTCCAGGTATTTTCAGTTGCTTATTCATCAGATGTGTAACCACATTTTGCTACAGATTGTGGTGGGAAGCTTCAACACCGATGACCACATCCCATTCCCATATCAATGACTGATCACTATTGTTGTTACTACAGATTGTGGTGGGAAGCTTCAACACCGATGAAAAGAAGGCACCAAAGAAGCAGCAGAAGCTAGCTCCGTGGGAGCCTTCGTCGGCGCCACCAAAGACCACCCTGATGGGCGGTACGACGGGGCCGAGCAGCCCGCCATCCAGAGGCACAATGAGCATGAGCGAATCCTCCGGCGGCCCCGTGAGTCCGCAGCACCTGGGATCCACCGCTGGTGGCAGCCATGGCCAGCAGTCAGGCGGCTTCTCCGGTCTGTCCTGGAAATGAGCCCCTGCATCAGTGACCAGTGACCAGACTCTGAGACTATTGCAGGCCTGGCAGAAAGAGGAAGGGATTATGCTGCATATTAGTAGATGGTTTTATGTAGTAATAGTGTGACGTGTGAAGCATCAGTACTTAGGGAGACGAAGCTTGTAGGTGGTATCACTGTCAAACTCTATCTTTTTCTTGGTTTAAGTGCTAAAACAAGTTGATCTTGGATTACTAGATGGTTGTTAGCGTGTGCTCTTATGTTGCAAAGGAAAATCAAAGGAAGCAAAAACGGAGGAAAGGAAAGGGAGTGACACGTTTGGAATGAAGGAAAACATTCGTTCCTTTCCGCTGGAATCCTGTAGCTGCATGCAGATTTCAAAGGAAATAAAGAATCCACTCCATTCTCTGGTTTCTTTTCCTTCAGAAAGTTCAAGGACAACATGGGGCGTGGGGCGGCTAATGTTGAAGCAGCACCGCTAGTTCTCACCCAAAAAAACTTAATTATCCTGGGCTAGCTAGTGTAATAGATGTTTAAGATGCGATATAGTAAAATAAAGTTACATATGATAGGAATCAAGTTATTTACGAATAAAATGGACAGTTAATGCTGGTCGGAGGTTAGTTTCCACTTAAGTGCATGTCAAAATAGTATTTAGGTATGATTAAAATATTATTTCCTGTATTAAATAATAGTAATATAGTTTTAAAAATTTTATTTAGTCACACTAACATTTTTGTTCTTATATTTTTATTCTGCATTCTAAAAATCATAATTTTTTAATTTCTTTGTTTTTTTATTTTTATGGTTTTTTTACTTTTTTCATTTTATGTTTTACCTATTCATACAATTTTTTCTTATTTCTGTATTTTACGTTCTTTTGTTCCAAACGAGAGTTTAACTTTGCGTGTTCTTTCTCCACTTTTGGGTTTGTGACTACTAAGCTTATATCCTGTTTGTGTAGAGGAATTTGAACTGTTTCTCCTTTAAAATTATGTGATTCAAATAGGCTCATTCATGCGGTTCTGATAAGCATAAATCTTCCTAGTGAAAATTTCTGTTTATGGCAGCACATACTTCTGCCACTCCAATTTACGCTTTAAAAGCAAGAAGACGTACTTCTGTTGGAACCAGTCCCTGTCCCTGGGCCATACCTCTTCTCTTCCGCACAGACGCAAGCACCCAAACGAAGGAAACAAAAAGAAAAGAAAAAAACCAAGCGGCCCCCGAAATCCCGCCGCCCCACGTCGCCACCTCGGAACCCTAGCATCTCCAACCAGGGAGATCGCCGGCAGGCTGCTGTTAGCTGTTGTGGACCGGCTCGTCTTAGGCTTGTGACGCGGAGAGAAGAGGGGAGGACGCTGGGCGGGGGCCGCCGAGATGTCGGTGCGGATCAAGGCGGTGGTGGACCGGTTCGTGAAGGAGCTGCAGGAGGCTTTGGACGCGGACATCCAGGACCGCATCATGAAGGAGCGCGAGATGCAGAGCTACATCGAGGAGCGCGAGCGCGAGGTCGCCGAGAGGGAGGCCGCCTGGAAGGCCGAGCTCTCCCGCCGTGAGGTGATCCCCTTCCGAACATTCTCTGCGCGTATCGATATGAGCGCTCCTGCTTTGGTGCTGTCGATGCGTTGATGGATTGGTTGTTCATGTCCAATGCTAGCATTTCCATTTTGCGTCATCATGGAACCTGGCATACCAGGTGCAGATTAAATTAGCTGAAGAGATTGGATGCAAAGGTCATGCTAAGTCATGTTATCTTGCTAACTGTATTTTAAACAGCGACTGCAAAGAATTGTTCAAGGTTGTTTATGTAGGAAAAAATGAAGCAGTTAATTGCTGTTTGTTTACTGGATTATTATCGTCATTAACAATGAGTTTTGGCCCCATAGTAGCGAATAACCATATGCACATATACAGCTGGGTCTCTTCTGTTAGATTTGAAGCAGAGTAGACTAAGACACTTGCCCTTTCAGTTTCTTTGAACAGTGTCAGGGTTTATGATTTTGTTTGAACCGTTAAAACCGGTCGGGACCGGTTTGACGAAAACCGCGAAAACCGTAAAACCGGTCGTAAACCGTTTCAAATCGAAAATTCAAAATTTGAATGAACTGCTACAGAAAACCATTCGGTTTCACCGGTTAGCCAACCGGTTTCTTCGGTTTTCACGGTTTCAGATTTCAAAATTTGAAACCCACCGTTTTTAACGGTAAGCCGAGCGGTTTTACCGGTTTTCGGTATTTTGAAATTTTTCAAATTTTCAATTTTTAAAAAAATTTTAAAATGAAAACCGATCGTCCGGTGAAACCGGACCGTAGCGGTAAGGTCGAAAACCGTGAAAACCAAGCGGTTTACCGTGGTTTTGTGAACCCTGAACGGTGTTTGATGGATATGAATTTATGCTGGGATGTTAATAAAACATTGGGCATTTAAATATCTGGTTATTCTAGGCTTTCTAGCCATTTCATCGAAAGTTTATCTTTGAACCTGCAATGTGACCTCTTTCAATTGCTTCTTGAACAGGCTGAGATTGCGCGGCAAGAGGCAAGGCTGAAGATGGAAAAGGAGAACTTGGAGAAAGAAAAGAGCGTCCTCATGGGAACTGCCTCCAGCCAGGACAACCAAGATGGAGCCCTTGAAATCACTGTCAGTGGCGAGAAATACAGATGCCTTCGTTTCTCCAAGGCAAAGAAATGAGAGATGAACTGGCGCCGAGGCTCATTAGTCAGCACTGGTCCTCAAAACAGATGCTAGTTTTGCTGAGCCTTATTTTGATTGGAATTATATTCATTCTCTTGTACAGGGAACCCTGTAATGTGCCTAAAGAGAGTAATGTATCAAATGCGCAGACTCTGTCATAGTTGTGGCGCCTTGCTCATTTCTTCCTTTTTCTTCATTGAAAATGGTTGCAGCTTGCTTATATAGGAAGCCATGCCTTGCTCTTCTTAGAAATGTTTACCGGTTTTTGCCCAGTAATAAATCAGAATATGAGAGTATATAACCGGTCAACTGCTCTTTACTTCTATATGAGTATATAACCGGTGGACTGCTCTTTAGTGGCCAAGTAGTTGTATCAGATTTTGTCGGTTTTGCTGCTAACTAAGAAAGAAACTGTCAATGCCAACTCCTACACCGGTCTGAAGCGACTAAACAATGAAACAAGGCTTAGTGCAGCACAGGCGAGCCTTGTTCAGTTCACCAAACGCAATCAAACAGCCAGTTCGTCGCAGATTTTGAACGCCTGGAAATGTTGGCAATGTGTCATCTCTGGATATAACTATAGTCTAGCCTCGAAATGCCAGTGATTAGCAATGATTCGAGTACAAACAACAGTCGGTAGGTCCATTTGACAGCTGCGGATCGCGGAGAATTCGTCCTCCAGTTTCATCAGGCGCCAGTAGGCAGTACCCCTATCCAGCTCGACCGAAAACTTCGTGTTATCCAACTCCTAACAATTCCCCTCCAGGAAGTCCCCAAAGTACACCAACACGACCGACGGACCGAGCATCCTCGATGGCGCGGCATGTCATTCCCAGCCGTTCGTGCCATGTTTATAAATATCATTACAATTTTACAAATTTTAAAATATGTTGTTCAGTTTTACGTGTCATTTATTTGCAGTGTCTTATCTATTATTGACATATCGATAGCATATTTCAAAGTGTGTAAAATTGTAATAACATGTATCAAATTAACTCTTTATAAAACGCCCCACGCGAGCCTTGTCGGGATCACATGCTCCGAGTAGCTACCAGATCACGCTCCAATGGGTAAAGGTCGGAGGTCGGGCGACACGGGTTCCGACCCTCCAACGGCGACCTAGGTGACCATGTCTTGCCGCGCAGGGGCGCGAAGACCCTGGCCTCCGGAGATCGACCCTCGGGGAGCGAACTTTGGGAGGTAGGTACCGTGTTATGGTACATTTATTTTGATGGCCAGCTGCCATCCGTCCCGGCAGAACGAAACGAGATTTACCACGGCGACACTCCAGCAGAAAGCTGCAACGGCTGCCAGACACGACGGGACAGCACTGTAGCCGACACAGTGGCGCCGGACGAGCATCACTGTACCCGCCGCTGCGCACGACGCGATGGGTCACGACTACGTCTGAACGGAATGAAAAGATGGCGACAACGACGAGAGGGCTCACCTGTCGGTGAGACGGCAGGATTGTGTAGGGCCTATTAGCTGTAACCCCAGGGCCCTCTCCTATATAAAGTGAGGCCCGGAGAATGATAGAAACAACGATCGAACATCACCACAAGCAACAGCCACAAACACACACAAGATAAATACGAGCTTCATTAGAGCCCGAGAATCTTTGTATCTTTCCGAGCAAGCATCCCTATTCACTCACGTTCTGTGTCTTTCCGCGAAGAGAGAATCTAGTCTTGTAATGTTGTCCTCGAGATAATCTGCTTCTTCGACATAGGGTATTACACCGTTTGGAGTAACTCGAATCAAGTAAAAAATTTCTCCGAGTCTTTCTCAGACTGAGTCATTCAGAGTCTGAAGACACATCACCCCATGATCCGTATATTCAGTTGTCCATGGTCAAAACGTCGACAAGCCTGAGCCAGCGACCGTGACAGCATCAAACCATCTTGGTCTCAGCGCGCGCACGTCGCGAAGAACAAAGCGGGAAGCAAATTGGTGTCCTGGTTTTCTGCCGCTCGGCGATGCGTCTCACGGAATACCAGAGGCTGTCGAAGCGCGAGGGAGGCGCGCGCGTGGCGGCGAGGAGAGCGTGGGCGGCGCTGAGGCGCGCCGCCGCGAGCGTCGCTCGCCTGTACGCCGCGCGCCAACGGCTGTGGGCGACGCGGAGGCTGTGGCTGTGGGGCGGAGGGTGGCCGCGGCGCGGGGGTACGTGTACGACTCGGACAGCTACGAGCGCAACTTCGACGACGGGGAGTGGAGGGACGACGAGGGCGTGTCCTGGCGCGCGCGCTCGTCGATCGCAGCCGCATCCAGGATCACTGTCTTGTATAGTAGTGATTCTCTTATTTGCTTTTACTAGTAAACTAGCCAGTGGCCAAGTGATTAGTTTTGGTTTTGACAATCAATTAATTCCTTGGTGGTGTTGGGATTTCTGAAAACAGAGGATGAGTTTAAGATTGAGAAACAAATAAATAGTTAGAATATAATGAGTTGAATAAATAGATGGTCTAGATTTTTTCCTTTGTCTTCTTATCCTCATCTGAGTTCTATTTCCGAGAACCCAAAAGTCACCTTTGTAACATTGTTTAACATTGATTTGATTTGTTGCGAGCAACATGATGGTGATCTGAACAGGTTTGCTTCACATCTGTGTGACCAAAATAGATTCAACCGGGATGCATGAATTTCAAAGAAATTTTATAAAAACTTCACAGAAATCAGTTCACACAAAAAAAAAATACAGGGAAATTTCCCTACCCGCGTTCGAGACCGTTGTCTAGGCCCAGCCCAACCTTCTTTAGACTGGCCTGTAAGGGGCACGGAATGCGACAACAATGTCAACAAGCCCGACCCCTAAAGGGTCAGGCCCAACTGTTTGATCCAATACGAGGCCCACAACGTAGAATTGCGCCGTCAATAACAAACAAGCTAAATCACCGGTAAAAAAAAAAAGCAAGAAAAGGAAAACAGCGTGGTAAAACGCGAAAATCGGAAAATCGGAAGGTTCGCCCTTCCATCCAGCTCCGTTGTGAACCCAATCCAAGTTCCATTTCCGCCTCCTCCCGATTTCAATCTCCCTGCTTCAGCTCCCCCCCCCCCCCCCCCCCCCCCCCCCCCCCCCCCCCCCCCCCCCCCCCCCCCCCCCCCCCCCCCCAAATTAATCCGGCGCGGCCGCCGCCGTCTCCCCTGCCCCGGAGATGCCGTGAACTCCGCCCCCGATTCCCTCCCCCGCGCGCTTCAAATCCCCACCGCTCCTCTTCGACCGGGCGAACCGCCGATCCAGCACCGTAACCCTAGCCCCACGCCCGCTCGCGATGAAGGCGTCTATCAAGTTCCGCGACGATGACCGCCCACTGCTGCGCGCCAAGGTGCCGGTCGGCGTGCTGGGGCTACCCTTCCTCTCCGGCCTCGCGGCGGGGGGCGACGCCAAGGACCTCCGCTTCGACCTCTCTACCGCCTTTGCGTCCGGCCCGGCGCTGCGGCTCTCGTACCGCCCCAACGACCCGCTCCAGCCCTTCGCGGTGTCCGTCCGCACCGGGTTGGGCCCGCTGGGCTCCCCGACCCGCGCGCCCTTCGCGCTCGCTGCAGAGTTCAACGTCTTCTCCTCCAACACGCCCACCTTCTCGATCCACGTCAAGCCCCGCGTCGGGGACTTCGCTCTCATCAGCTCCGTTTGCTCCCCGCCGCCGCTGCCTGATCCGGCCTCCGCGCCGGCACCGGCGCCGCTGGCGATCAAGATGACGGACTTCACCACAAACGGCGACAACCAGGGTCGGGACGCGCACCGGACGTTCTCGTTCAACGGGAACGGGTTCGCGGCGAACGTCGCGGCCGCCGCGGGGAAAGGCGGGGGCGGGGTTGGAGCGCTGCTGTCCGGGATGCAGCTCATGACCAGGAGCGTGCTGCCGCTTTGGAGCAAGGCGAGCCTGCGGTTCCAGTGGGGTCTGCGCGTGCCGCCGGAGATCAAGGCCGCACTCGCTGACGACGGGTACGGGCGGAAGGCGGGGAATCTGGCCATCAGTAAGCTGCCGTTACTGGTGATGAACAAGATCACGATTGAGCAGATGCCGAACGCAGGTTCACAGCCTGATGCAGACAGGAAGAAGAAGAAAGATGTACCACGGTCAGGCGAGGAGCAGGAATTCTCACTGATGAAGAGGCAGCTGGAGGCGCTCAACGCTGAAAGCGCAATCCTGCGGCGTTCTATTGAGGGTCTCCGTGCTGAGATCGGGTCTGGTAAAGGTGAGGGCTGGAAGTTGCCAGCTGCACTGGCCCCTCCCCAGCAGCCATTTCCGCTGAAGCAAGATCGCCATTATCACGGCAATGGGAAGGAGCTGGGGAATGGTGGATTGAAAGCAGCATCATCGGATGAGGCGACTGAGGAGTTGAAGAAGGCACTTGAGGCTGGCAGGAAGTGAGGATCCGTGCTTAGGCTTGCTGACATTACAAGCTCTGCAGTTTGCCATGGCCTGCTATGTTTTGTGCTTAATAATACTAGAACGGTAGGGCAGTTTACATAATTAGCTGGAAGCAAACGAGATCGCCGTCAGGTGATTGCTTTGCCTGCATTTTATTTCCGTAGTTCGTATCAGGTTGCCCTGTTTTGTGAATTCGTGTTCTCCGTTTGAATGGAAAAGTACTAATCTTCAATGGTTGTTTACCCTCAAAATTATCTTGCACCTAGATTTCACATTGAGGAATTTATGTGTGCAATCTTATAGAAAGTGTTAATGTACCAAGTTTCCTGAATCTAGCTGTAGGTAAGTGAGACTCCATCTTTTGCGTTATGGATCATGGTAGGAATAAAGGCTTCTCAAAAGCAGAACTGGGAAAAAAAAATGGTCTGGCACGCCCAATTCTTCCAAATCCCACTCACTGCTACTGTCAGAATATGGAATTACGGATTGTGAGAATTCATTTGATAATACTCCCTTTCTTTCAAAATATAAACATTTTTAGATTTAATTAAAGTCAAACTTATTTAATAATTATTATTAATAGAGAATTAATAATGTTTTATTTTATACACATTATATTGATTCATTATGAGCATAAGGGTGGATGGGATCGTCCTGTCTATATTTTCTGTGGATGGATACAACTATACTGATTGTTTGGTTTGGTAGGCTGAATAGGATAATCTATCTTTTCTATTTGGTTGGTTGGATATGTGTATGGATAAACTTAATCAATTAATTATAGTAATACAATAATGATATATTATTATAATATACTAATATTTATTAATATTAATATTATTATAGAAATAATTAATAATAAAAATGTTAATTATCACTAAATATACTATAGTTGTCTTGCCAAATAAATAAAAGTAATATAATAGTACTTAACAAATATAATATTATATAAATAAATTCTAATTAATAATAAAATAAGTTAATTATTACTAATCATATTGCTAATAAACATGCTTAGCAACGTGGATGAGCTCATTCAACCAAAAAAAGCTGGACAACTTGATGCAGCATCTACAAGAATATTCTATAAACTTGGATGAAGCTATTAAGACAAGCCAAACAGTTAAAAAAACTGCATGAGCCAAACAGTTAAAAACACACTCTATGTAACTCTTTATACTTAGAAATCGCTTAATATTCTACTAGATACTGTCGATCAAGAATGGAGGTAGTAAAAAACTATAAAAAGTTATATTTGAAAAGTATGAAATTATAAGATTGTGAACTAAATATTATATATTGTGTAAAATAAAATCTGAACAAAGTTAAGAGAGAATAGATTATAAAATTCTAGATTTTAGGTTTAGCTAATAGTATCTTTTAAATGTGTGTTTGTTTGTATAAGCACTATTAGAAACAAAATCCTAAAACCTGTGTTGTTTGTGGTATCAGTTCACCGAAGTTTATGGTCCGCTTCGAACTGATGCAATTGCAGTTGAAACTACGAAGTACACCAAATCATTAAAATATAGGGAAGTTTCGTTCAGTGTATATTTATATTCTGTCGCGTAGGGTGCATTGTGTGGCGCTGGACGAACACGAACTCGCGGCAGCTGACATCTGACTGACCAAAGTGACCATCAATCAGGGGCAATATGGGAATGACGGGAGATATTGCTCCCGATTCTTCCGAAACCACCCCTGCGAAACATGAAAATTCCCGCGTGTTGGAGACCGGTCAGATGGCTGGGCTGCCAAGCCTGCCATAACCCTTAAAAATCAAATAGGGACGAGGGAAAAAATTGACGGCGGAAAGCAACGGAGGGGCAAGGGCTTCATTCAGGAAGAGAACCTCGCCCTCCAACTCCAAGAGCAAGCACGCGGCATGGGCGACGGGTCGGACGGCACGGACATGTCGCCGGAGTCGGAGGCGGCGGCGGAGAAGGGCGGGGAGATCTGGGGGACCCTGGAGGAGCTCCTCCTTGCGTGCGCCGTGACCCGGCACGGCACGTCGAGCTGGGACTCGGTTGCCATGGAAGTGCAGACACGGAGCCCTCTGGCCGCCCGGCCGGGCCTCACGCCGCACAGCTGCCGCCTCCGCTTCCGCTACCTCCACCGCCGCTTCTCCAACGTCGGCGCCGCCGGGGAGGAGGAGGTCGGGGACGGGAACGGCGACGACCCCGACGCGTCCGCCGCCGAGGGCTGGGTCGACGAGCTCCGGCGGCTGCGCGTCGCCGAGCTCCGCCGCGACGTCGAGCGATGCGATCTGTCCATCGGGTATGGAATCGCGAAAAAGAAAAGAAAAAAGCCCAAACCACTCCCTAAAACGACCTCTTGAAAGCCCTCTCCCGTTTTCCGAGCCGTTCGATGGTGATCACTCGATCGTGAATTTTCCGACTAAAGTAAGCGTGTTTTTTTTTTATTCCCACAGGACGCTGCAGTCGAAAGTGAAACGGCTCCGGGAGGAGCGGGCACGGAGCCTCTCCGGCGCGGCCAAGCCGGACGCGGCGAGCGGCAACGACCGGCTCTCCGGCGAGGAGCCCGGCCGGTCGTGCAGGGAGTCGAACTCCTCAGATCTGAAGCCTCCCAAGCACCCCGGCGCCGTCAAGGAGGAGGAGGTGGCCAAGCAGGAGGCCTCCGGCGAGTCGGCGGCCGCGTCGAAGGAGAGCAGCGAGGTGCGGAGCACGGCGAGCCTGTGCCGCCGCCGCCGCAGCAGCGGGAAGACCTCCGGAAATGAAGAGGAGGAAGCCGCGTCCACGCCCCGCCCTCTTCCCGCCCAGTCGACGCCGCCGTCCGCCCTGCTCGACGCCGTCGCCGCCAAGCTCGGTCCCGTTATGGAGCGGCTACGCGAGCACGAAAGCGAGGTTCGTACCAATAATTACCATCCCACTCTACTGTTCCTCTGGGAAAAAAAGGGCCGAGTCGAAGTGTCAGGCAGTGGGTCCCACCGATTGCTGGATTCTAGAATTCGAATTTTAGATTTTAAATGTGAAATTTTGTCAATTATATTAGAGAATCTTGAATAATTTTTTAGTTTCGTGAGATTTTACAGGATTTTATAATATTTTAAAAACTTATCTGTTTAAATACGAATGGGATAATTTTTATCAGTATTCTTATTCAAACGGCACCTTATTATGGATAAGTCTAGGCGCGCAAGTGGCATGCACGATAAAACCTAACCTGAGGTTAGCATCGTTTATTAAGTGAGCGACCTGAATTACGTAAACGAAACGTCTCTGGGCGAGGTTTTGGAAACCCGTGAAAATTCGTAGTTTTTGGTAAATTTGGTTTGTTTCAATTTAGATATATAATCGATTTTTTGTGAAAAATTAAATTTAGCACTGTAACAAAATCTATTAACCGTTTAGATCGGTTTTTTTTTCCCTCACCGAAAATCGAATTTGGTCCGGTTTCCAAAACCTTCTGTTCGCTGCGCGCTTTCTTTCTGGTGAAATGGCATCTGCCTTGGAGAGAAGAGGATCCCGACTTCAAGTTTGTTGAGGACCTGTGGGCCTGTGGCCGTGGTGGTGGTAGTAGCTACGTGCCGAGGGTAGCAGGCGCCCGCACAAAATGCTGTCCACTGTTCCGTGTACAATTTCCTGTCCGCCCAATTATTTAACAGTTTCCAATCATAAAATTAGCCCTCTTTGACACTTTGTAATTTCACATGAATTATACATGGATATTATAGTAATTAGTTCAATTTACAGGAAAATATAAAAAAAATTCACAATTCAAAGGGGCCTTAATTGTTCAGCGGATTCCTATATTGAAGAAAAAAATATGTGAATTAGTAGTATCTTATACTACCTTTATCTCCAAATATAAATGTTTTTGGATTTCCTTAAAATCAAACTATTTTAGCTTTGACCATGAATAATAAAAAATATGTGATATTTTATCATATGTAGATCATGTTATTAGATTTTTTATGAATTATACTTTTATAATATATAACTTTTTATATTATAAAATATTTAAATTTATAAATATGATTAGTCAAAGTTGATAGATTTTGAATTTGATTAAATCTGGAAATGTTTATATTTGAGGACAGATGGAGTATTCAACAAAAGAGTGCCTTGTTTAGAAAAACAAAAAATCTTTTTGTAAACTGTAAAATATAGTAGTACTCCAGTGAATTTACAAATGATTTTGGATTGAGAGAAACGTTGACAGCTATCTGCTGAGTTGTTGGTGCATGACTACCAATCAATCAAATGGCTTGGTGCTGTCTAGCTAGCCGATGCTCCCAGATATTTCCTCCCGTTTTTCCTTTTTCCCTATCGAGGTTTTATTTTCTGTGCGAGCCAATCCAATCCAACTTGCAGGAGGGCGCCGCGTACCGGGGCATGATCAGACGCCACGTGGACCTGGAGACCGTCCGGACCAAGCTGGAGGCGACCACCGCTTCGCGCGCGGACGACGACGACTGCTACCCCGCTTCCGAGTTCTACCGCGACCTGCTGCTCCTCTGCACCAACGCCGTCGTCTTCTTCCCGCGTTCCGAGCCGGAGCACGCGGCGGCCGTGGAGGCCCGCGGGGAAGCAGGAGCATGTCGCTACTGCTGTGCCGGTGCCCGCACCGGGGCCAGCGCCGGCTGGCGGTGACATTGTCGGGCCGCTTATCGAGAAGGTGAAGCCGCTCATTTTCTGCCGCAAGCGAAGCTCCATCGCGAAGGCCGCGGCCATGAAGAAGGAGATTGCAGAGAAGGCCGAGCCGGAGGAGCACGCGGAGAGCGAGGAAGAGAAGGAGGCTGTGGCCGCGGGGCCCAGGGAAAAGGCGTGGGGGCTGAGGACGAAGAAAAGGGGAGGTGCTGTCAGGCGCTTGGCGGGCACCAGGCTCACTGATGACGCGGCCACGACGGATGGCGCGAAGAAGGGTGCTCCCGGCGCCGGCGCGGCTGCAGGTGGGCTTGCCAAGAAGCGGAATGCCGTGGACTTCCTGAAGCGGCTGAACCAAGGCTCGTCGCCGACGAAGAAGAGAGGGTCGCCGCTGGGGACGACACGGAGGCGATCGGCGTCGAGAGCAGCGACGGAAGAGCAGCCAAAGACCCGGAGGAGAGGAACTGGCCGGATGGACGGTACCGGACGTGGGGGTGGCACTAAGAGGGGCGGCAAGGCTGGCGCAGCCAAGAGGGGCGTCGGACGGCCGTTGAAACGGGGCGCTGCTCCATCGACTCCGCCGCCGTCCAAGAGGGCGAAGACGAGCAGATCGGACAAGCCGGCGACGGGAAAGCGTAGAGGGAGGAGGTCAGTAGGATGACGATGGTAGAAGCAGAGCTAGACCGCCGACCGGTAGCATCATGCTAGTGAAATCGGAGCTTCAGCACTGTGTAAATCACGTAGTTTGTGTTAGGGAAGGAGACAACCTAACGAGCTGTAGTGGCAGGACTAACAGATCTTTTGTTTTCTCGGGTTCTTCGTAATGGGGGCTTGAATTGGTAATCTCGGTCATGGAACTCTTTTAGTGTTTCTCTGTTTTTGATTTGATCCGTTGTAGTGCTGGCAACAAAACAACACGAAACCACATAGAAATAGTTGTCCGTGTCTCACAATGTTGAAAGAAAATGAGAATTTGCAACAATCTGGCACCAAAAAGAAAAAAAATGCGGTGAGCTTGGATCGTACACGCGACCTTCAGATCTTCAATGATTGTTTGAAAGAATAAGAATGGGATAGGAGGGTCTATACCTCAACTGCCCCTTGGGTAGATACTGTATTATGTGATTCGACTAGTTTTTTTTTTCACACAAAACTGCACACAGCGAAGTTTGGGTATTCATTACAGAGCACAATTGCGCAAGCAAAAATCGTTGATGAAGTGATGTCGCTGTGGCTTCTGGCGCCATGTGCGTGGGTGTGTACCAGCACCGAATCTCGACAATGACTGTATTCTGTTAGTAATACGAAGACCACCGAGTGTTGCAGCTTTTTGCGAGTTCGGTTGCTCCGTTCAAATCGACGGATGCCCGAAGAACTAACCGAACTCTGATATTCCTGTACTTCAGGAGCGTGCCCTGGCATCTTTGTGGAGTCATGCACGGCCGGGGGCAGTTTCATTTTGCCGGGCCATGCACCTCGAATTGACTGGAGAAGATAAGCAGCGACACAGCACTCATGACCTTTGATGCGAATCCACGCACCATGGGTTATATATCAAGCGAGCGCCGAGAGCACAATGGCGTCGTGTTAGCAGGCGAAAGCGAAGGCGAAGGCGAACGCGATGTCGTCGAGGTCGAGCAAACCGCTCTCCTGCTCGTTGCTTCCCCTGCTACTCCTCTGCACCGTCAACACCGCTCCCTCGTCGGCCACGGACTGCGACCCGAACGACCGCGCGGCGCTGCTGCGGGTGAAGGCGCAGCTCGGCGACCCCGTGCGGCTGTCGTCGTGGCAGCCGTCGACCAACTGCTGCGCCTGGGAGCCCGCCGTCTTCTGCAACGCGGCCGGCCGCGTGACGGGCCTGGCCCTCTACGCGCTCGACGAGCTCAGGGCGCCAGTGCCGCCGGCGCTCGGGGAGCTCACCGAGCTCGAGATCCTTCAGGTCGACTCCGTGCCCGGCCTGTCCGGCCCCATCCCGGCCTCCTTCGGCAACCTCACGCGCTTCCGTGACCTCGACATCAACGGCACCTCCATCTCCGGGCCGGTGCCGGGCTTCCTTTCATGCAGTAACCTCAGCACGCTCGTCATCGCGAACAGCAAGCTCGTGGGGCCGATACCCCCGTCCCTCGCCGCCCTCCCGAGCCTCCGGTACCTGGACCTCAGCGGCAACATGCTGACCGGCGCCATCCCGCCGGGGCTGCTGCACGGGAGCTCCAGGTTCTTGATCCTGTCCAACAACCGGCTCACGGGGGAGATACCGCCCGACGATTACAGCAACGTCGACACCGTCGACCTCTCGCGCAACCAGCTCACCGGCGACCCGTCGCCGTTCCTGTTCGGCATCACGAAGCCGGCCGTCAAGATCGACTTGTCGTGGAACGAGCTGCGGTTCGACATGACAGAGGTCAGCTTCCC